>RHPI01002533.1:1525390-1567894 GCA_009103225.1 Chlorokybus atmophyticus | reverse complement strand
GGGAGGGGATGATTATCAAGCCAAGTACATTAGGCTGCAATGCAACAGCCAAGAATGGGGGAGCAGGCAAGGGCAAGGTTAGTACTTTCACCTGCCAGCTCCGCGCTTCACCATGGCAGGTTGTGTTCATATCGATCTTTTATACTTGAAATGAAAGTAACGAGGTTTTCATATAGTATACCATGGGCGAGATGCATTGGTGTTTGCATGCTCATGCATCGCATTTATGTTTGTCCGTACACTCATTTGCTATATTACTATACGCACAATTTTGATGCACGTGCAACTACGATGCATGTTCATACGTTTTCACAATGATCATGATGTGTTATAGTGTATAAGAGCGATTTGAACACGTGTGATGACGACTTAAATGTGAAACGCCGCACGAGGATATGTTCAAATGTAGTTATTTAATCGAAGTGGTCAGAATGTTACACATTTTCTTGGGTCTTAATTTGTATGTGCATCAGTAGTTTCGTTTTATTCACATTCGCATTACTTATTGTATGGCGTAAAATGTTACGATGGTAATCATGACCACAGGATGGAATATGTTGTAATGGCTTTTGTTCAGATTAAACGCAAATGTGTTTACTAATAACTCACGGCTTACGATACAAGAATACAATGATCTTGAATGTATGGTGTTGATATTGTAAATGCTGCGAGCTTGCATGCCGTGAATCATAGAACTTAATATTTGATTTATACTTCATTTTTAATAGCAAAGTCTGATGCAAGTCTGAAGTATTGTGCCTGACAATCACGCGCACATGCTCAACGTGTTTTATAAAAGGACCTTCTTTTGCAGTTATGGCATAACATTGTCAATCGGCAACGTAATTAGCAATAAAACATACTTGCTTAGCATGCATGAATACGTGCGTAACATACCATATATCGCAAGTTTACATATAGATAATACGTAAATCATTGCATAAGCATGCCTTGCCTTACAACAACGCTAATCATGAGCTGTTAAACTTACATTAGGGTAGGGCCTGGCATTACAAGTTGTAACTTACAACTTACGGGCACTTACGGAGCACCCAAGCCCACCATTAAGGCACGGAACACCATGCTTATAACGACGACGGAATGTGTGGCATGCGAGACTGCGTGTAACAAGCGGACAGTAGAAACAACGGCAGCGTCATCCGTAACGATGGCGGCGGCGGCATTGACAGCGGCGTCATTTGCGGGTGCGTTGGCAGGGAAGTTCGTGGCGGCTCCCTCCACATCGCATGCCAGCAGGCGGCGGACGCAGAGGCGGAGCGGTGGTGCAGCCCTCGTCACCCGCGCCGCCTCGTACAAGGTGACCCTCAGGACACCCGACGGCGACAAGGTCGTGGAGGTCGCTGACGACGTGTACATCCTGGACAAGGCTGAGGCGGAAGGCATTGACCTGCCTTACAGGTAACCTGCTCACGCACTGGTATGCATAGTGTCGGGTTTTCCCGCAGCACATCGTTGTGTGTGTTTTTGGTATGGCAATGCCTGTCCTAACCAAGGCATCTGCAGCCCATATGTGCTTCACGCACAGAGACAATAAAAACTTTACTCACATGGATGCATCAAGTCTGCAATATGTAAAGGTATATGCTGGCCAGAGGGTACGTTAGTATATGTGCTTGCATGAGTGTGCATGTTCCATAGCGCAATCATACGCAAGTGGTGCGAGACAGAGTGTCTGTACTGCTCATATTAAGATGTATGCTGCATTACACTATGCATCTCTACACTTTGTGTACTTCATTGTACTGAACCCTGCATTCCTGTGTCAATTGGCCACGAGCATGTCTCAACTTCAGACGACTCAAAGCAAGTGGCCCTCCTGATGCACGTATCTCAGTCAATGCCTGGTCAACAGCAGCATTGCGCAATCAGTGTTGCCAAGCACGCATTGCCATTGCCCTGTGGATGAGAATGACAAATTGTTTATTCCAACTCACATGCATGCACAAAGCAGATTTATGAGCTGAACTGTGAGTGTGTGCGCGTGCAAGCAGTTGCAGGGCCGGCGCTTGCTCGTCGTGCGCGGCAACGGTGGTGTCGGGCGGCATCGATCAGTCGGACCAGAGCTTCCTGGACGACGACCAGGTTGCCAATGGTTATGTCCTCACGTGCGTCGCGTACCCCACCTCCGATGTGGTGATTTTGACCCACCAGGAGTCCACACTGTACTAATTGGTAGACAGCATGGCTGTGAGCAAAACACAATTTTGGCTTAGGTTGAGAGGTTAGTTATGTTGCGTCACCCATTCTACAGTAGCGAAATTTGAGTGTTACACTTGCATGCAATGGCTATACGCCATTCACATTTTTGAGACGGATTGGGGTAGTACTTTTCCACGTAATGGCTAAATGCCACCCACATCTTCAATGCCATTCTCGACAAAAAGTTATACAATTGCCAGTGTTGCGAGTGCATATGCCATGGCAAGCGGCCTCACTACTTCACTTTACTGCGCTCATCATGCACAGCCACAGGCCGCCATCGATGCACAGCAACTGTTTTCGGTATTGTCCTTGCAAGACATGCTGCCGGAAACACTTTGTCGTTTGCCAGGCATTTTGCAACACAGACAGCGCTCTTCTGCAAACTGGAACTCTGGTACAACTGTCCCTGCTGCTGCTAGGACAGCAATTTGGCCAGACTGCTTCTACCCTTACAACTACTGCAGCTGGGACTGCTGCGACTACAGCTATACCATCATTGCTAACACGGCTACCGCTGCTACTGTTGTTGCAGCACAAAGCTGCTGCAAGACGCCGACAATGAACCACAGCGCTGCCTAACAGCACTGCTACACGCCAAATGCAAGGTCGTTGCATACTAGATGAGTGCCGCAAAGTGGATACACGACCGACACCAAGCATTGGCTTGGCTCACCTTGTACTAGCCACGAGCAGGCCATTAAAGCAGGCACCGTTCTGAGCTTAGGCAAGCGGCTTACCAGCTGCCAACCTTACCAGCCAAGGAGCTGTGGCAGCTGATGCCAAGCTGGCGGACGGCGTCATTGAGGCTGCGTTCAGCTGGCGCCCAGCTGAGTCGAGCAGTGGACTCGGTGGCCAATTGGCCATAAACCCTAGCCCACTACCGGGCAAATAGCGGTGTAAAGGTGCATGAGGATGACAAGAATGTGCTGCTACCGGCGCGATGCATTGACCTTTGTTGCTTGCTTCTGGCCCTCATGGCCTGCAGCATGAGATCAGTTGTCCGGCATCACAAGCATTGACGTGACACTGCTGTTTGTGCATGCACTATGAAAGGCATGCTGCTTGGCACTGCCTGTCACTCGTGGCACGCAAGCTGTGTGCTGTCACCTGTGTCAAGCCAGCCAACGTACTTGACTGCATGGCCTCCAGCTGCACCTGAGCGTTACAGTTGCAACAAGTGTGAAACCTCTGCCTGCATTTGAGTAGCGTTCACTGGTCAGCCTATGTCCACATGTGACAACGACAAAGCTCTGCTTGCTTCTCAGCATGCAGGACTCAAGCACAGCGCGGCAGTCCGTAGCAGTGCAAGTGGCTGTGTTGGAGGATGGTGACCTGGTGCGCTTGATCATCAAGTTCTCATGTCCAAGAGACGGCGTACGCATGCGATGCGTTAACAGTGGAAGCAGGCGGCGGGTGATGTGGAGGACGAGTACTACCATCACAGATGGCCAATGCACGCCGCACTAAGGGCTCACGTGCAAGTTTGTTGCAAGGAGATAGCGCATGTAAATCTCTCACGCTTTGCTGGGAAGCTTGATCAGTTGGCCTTCATGATGGTGCGCTACAACGATCACAACCTGTTTGTACCGCAAGAGTCGCAGCCGTACACCCAGCACCATTGCAACAACGATTATAGCTACTGGTAGGAAGGGGACTATGTGTTGGGTCCAGCAGCGCTCGAGACCCTGCAATCCAAAGCTGGAGGCATTGCGGACCAGATCATCATTGACATTTTTGTAGTGAGGGATTCAAATGGAGAGCTGCTGCACGTTCCAGACACGCAGTTCCTCCCGGAAGAAACCCCGTGCATGAATGAGAACGATGAAGGCACTGTCTTCTATGATGTCTACATCCCGACAAGTTCGGTGAACAGCATCCACCACGCAGGATCGCTTTTCCTATTGTTGGAAAATACAAGGCAAGAAGACCCGAATGCAGCCGACGCAGTGTTCATGCATGCATGCTGGCATGTTTGGACTAAAGACATGGAGATAGTTAATTACTGCTTGATGGAATGCAGCCGCGGTTGTTAAGTAGGCAACGTCATCGTATGGTCAGCGGAGGTGTAATGAAGCATGATGACACAACTATAATAGGTGAACAACACTGTTGTTACCAGAGCGCACTTGCAGTGCATTGATTGGGCATGGCAACGAGACCTGTCACCTGGCCAGCTTATGAATGAACAACCACAGGTGGTTCTAATCAGAGCGCATGTATGTGTGTGGCTGTGAAGTTGATTGCTGGGCATTGTTCAGAGTGATATAAGTGCTACAACGAGTTCGTTGCCATGCATGTGTCCGCACGCATGCAAGTATGCACGTGCATTCTCACTGTGCAATTGCGCACGTGTATAAAGATCTGACGCACAACTAGCGGCATGCACAAGGTGTATCGCACCCTACAGCGCAAGTCACATGCATCGCACACGTGAGACGCAGACACCAGCCAATATATACGTGTGCGTGCGCATGCTTGCGTGCATCCTCACTGGCCGATTCTAGGCTGCAGCCCAGCCTTATGACTAGAAGTGATGAATTAACGAGCAGCCATACCTGTGTACCTGCAGTACGGCTTGGCTGCGCTGCTGATGTTGGTGCGCCATGAAGGACGCAACCTGCGTACATATCCCAACTAACTGCATATATCGGAACAGTGACGTTCCCTTCTGTGGGCGATAGGCCCATGTTAAAGGACGACAAGTAACCACATTGCAACCTCATTGCAAAAGGGCTCATCAGCATGTGAGTTTTGACCATGATTGTGCTTGCATGTGCTGCTTGTGTGTCGCATACTCTCTTACGCCAAGTTACTTGCAATACAACAGCCACCTGCGTGGTTTTGGTCACTTGGACAATCTGTGCATGTCCCACAACTTCCAGCTACAGCATGGTGTACAGATTAGAGATGCATGCATATATGCCTGTGTTGTACTCGATATCTGGCACTCCCAGCAACCATGCAGCACAGGCAGGTTGCATGCAGCTGCAAGTGTTAACATGTCATAATAATGACAAGCACAATTCTGTGTTGTTGAGCGAGTCAAGACGAGCCAAACTCTTCAAGCCACTTGACGTGCTTCTCGATGTCCATCTTGCTGACGCTGCTGGACACCTTGCTGAGGGCAACCTTGAAGTCCTCCATGGTGACGGGCTCATGCATGTCCTCCTTGGTCATGTTCTTAATCTCCTCTGGCTTCTTGCCTGCAATCTTCCTGCGCATGCCATTCATGGAGGCGTCTCGACACACGTTGGTGAGATCATCCCCACTATACCCCTCCGTTCGTCGCGCAAGCTCGTCAAAGTCCACGTCAGTAGCCACCTCAATGCTGCGCAGGTTGATGGCGAGGAGGTCCTTGCGTCCCTGCGCGTCGGGAAGGGGGATGTAGATGCGCTTCTCGAGGCGACGACGGAGGGCCTCATCGAGATCCCACGGGAAGTTTGTGGCAGCAAGAACCATCACGATCTTGCGCTCGCCGTCCTCGCCGCTCAAACCGCTGCTCAACCCGTCAATCTGCGTGAGCAACTCTGACTTCACCCTGCGGCTGGACTCGTGCTCACCGGCCGACCCGCGTGCATTGCACAGCGAGTCGATCTCATCTATGAATATAGTGCTGGGCGAGTATGCACGCGCGAGGTCGAATAGACACCTCACCATCCGCTCCGACTCCCCGCGCCACTTAGACGCCAACGTGGCCGATGACACGTTGAAGAATGTTGTCCCGCACTCTGTCGCCACAGCTTTTGCTAATAATGTCTTCCCCGTGCCGGGCGGGCCGAACATCAACACGCCTTTCCACGGCCTCCGTATGCCCTGGAAAAAGTCCGGCATCCACAAAGGCAACACCACCGCCTCCTCGAGCAGCCGCTTGGCCTCATGCAATCCCGCTATGTCGTCCCACCTCACGTTGGGACTCTGCTCCACCATGTCGCGTTCCAACATCTGCGCCAGCTCGCCGTCGGGACCCTCGTACTTAGATACCCTGGCTTCGCGCTCGTTCCCGCCCTCCTGACCCTCCTTCTTGGGTGTCCTGAACACCGGCACGGGCGGCTTCTTGGAGGGAACACCTTCTTTCCCACCTCCTCCCGCACCTCCTCCCGCCGCAAACGCGCCTCCTGCCCCGGATGGTGCCGCCGATGATGTTGACCCCACTGCACCCCCGCCAGCCTCTTTGGTCTGAGAACCCCGCCGAGCTGGCGGCTTATTCCCTGCCACAGAGGTTGGTGTCAAAGATAATAATAATACTTGTGACTGTGCCGATGACACGGACATGCAGTTTACAAACGAATAGCAACACTCCTGTGAGAATAGTGTACCCAACATGACGTAACAATACGACCACAGTAGTGGTAAATACTGCTGCTTTTGGCTATGTGTGCAACAACATGTGAAACGAGGAGATGATGCTCTTGTATGTGCACCTGCGTTGGCGGGAGGGGCGGGTGCAGCTTTGCTGCTGTCATTTCGTCTTGCCCATCCGGGCAGCTTATTGCTTTCGTCGCGTCGTGGGACGGACGGTTTGCGTGCGGGAAGGGGGCCGTCACGCGTGGGCGGGCGCCACACGTCCGGGTCATGCGCGGGGTCATCGTTGTGTGTCTGTGTGTGGTTGTAGTTGTGGTTGTGGTTGGTTCTATACGCGGGTGGGGATGAAAGCCGCGGGGCAGATGATACATGCCGGCCGTTGCCAAGAGGCTCCTTGAACAGAGACAGCTCCTGCTGCAGCTGCTTCACCGTGTCGAACTCGTCCGCAAGCTGCTGCTTGCACTTCTGCCATCGCACGCGGATGTCGCGGTCGGTCAGGTCTCTCAGGTGCCTGCGCAGCATGTGTCACACACACCCAACCCAACATCACACAAACACAAATCTATGACAAGTTAATTCGACGCTACAGCTATATTGTACTTCTTGCTGATGGTTGATTATACACTTGCTGTATGCTCACTCTGAAGCGTTGGCACATTGATATTGATTGTTGGATGATTAAACGCTCCAATTCTGGCTATTCTAGTCTGGCTCCTAGAGCCTCATTGTAGGCAAAGCCGGTCATACATCTCGTGCACGCGCTCAAGTCATACACAAAACTTTTGTAAGCCACCACAGGCGCAATGATCACCTTGCAGGTCCATCAACAGTGATAACAACACGAACAGCAAATCTGCTCGTGTATGAGGGGCAATACGGCATCATAGTGCAGCTACGGCCTGATCATCTCGACAATGCGCAAACAGCACTTCTAGGTTGCTGACAATGACATACGACACTGATCACGCGAGAAGCTCGTACTACTTGAACTCAATGTCCCAATCGAATCTCTAATTTGCGTACGTCAACACCAATACTTACATCGCCTTGCCTTGACTGGTGAGAGCTGGACAGCATACACAGCGGAGTGCTGGCTACACACTCACTTGTTGATCTGGGCGAGGGCCCCATCAAAGTAGACAAGCGCAGCGTCGTATGATCCCAGCAGGGCATACTCACGGGCCAACGTCAGCTGCTCCGCCACTCCAGCTAGCGACCCCGCCATCCCGCCGCCTCCTGTCCCGCTCCTCCGCCGCCGCCGCTTCCCAGCATGCTACCAGCTCTATCAAGAGCAATTTAATGCAAGCGAGAGATGGTGATTCCTGATGCACACTCTAATATACCCCTCAGACAACACCAGCATCAACGACACCAGCGCAGGCCTTCTCGCCGCCGCCGCTACCGCCGTGGGTGGCTTTGCCGTCAGCGGATGAGGCGAGCGTCAGCCAGAGTTCAAATGTGGCATGCCAGTAGGAAGTTCGTCTGTGCGGAGTGCTAGGCTGGATACAGGCACGGTTTGCCACAACCAAGGAAATTGCCTGCCCCAATTCACGAAATGGATTATCTAAGACTCACGAGTCACATGTCTCTGATGTTGCTCATAAACCATCATTGATCATTCTTGCTGGCACAAGTTCAATGTGCAGAAAATTGATACAGTTGCATCGGTACGTCACGTGTTTAATATTATACAAATACGCACTTACGGTATGCATATGGTAATCATACTGTGTGCTTCATACTAATCATCTGCGACAGCTTAGTACCATTGCTACAACATGGATGTTGATGGCATCGATGCGAGCTCAACAATTGCAAGACGTTACAACATAACATGTGCGTGTACAGAGGGGGGGGGGGGCAACGCATTATCTACAACGTGCAAGTATAAATACACATGTACATTTTTTTACATTATGATCAGAATGTGCTGATTATTAACGTGGATGGCATTCATTATGTTTCTCATGGTTGTGAAGTTTCAATTATTTTCCGAGCGCATCAATCACTAATTGAAAACTGTTACTCTTGTGAATTGATACATTACACAATCATTGATAATGTTGTTTGCTGACATTTTGTTAATTACCCATTGGTAAACGACATTGAAAGACTCATCAAAATTTGCTTTTGAGTTTCGTGTTAATCGTGATGTACATTCATCGCTGTAAGGTTGAAGTGACATCATGATTTAGGTAAGCGACATAAAATGTAATGCTTATAAAGACAGTGTGGTTCACAAGGCTTGAAGTGTATTTTGTGTGGGATGATGCATCGTAACATTGTACATATCATACGTGTACGTGTCAGTTACTTGGCTTGTATTTTTGGTAAAATGCATTGTTATTGCCTTTTTAGACAGATAACATTATGCAAATGTTGTTTACTCGCGTGCAATTCTTAGCATTATTGCAAAGACTTTCTCATCATAACCAAAAGACAATCCATTGTTAGACTTGAAAGACGTACAGCCATTAGTAACATCATGTCTGCATGTGCTAAATGTGTCACACTCCTTTCACATGCTCCAACGTGGCAGCCCATGGCAAGCACACACATACACACATGCGAGCTCACTCTTGCATAAGTTCGACCACCGGGTTCAACTCAGCACCTCCAGCCATTCAGCCTCAGCTATTCTACATCTCGCTAATACACCTGCTAGCCATGCATGCGCCACACATTGTATGTGCATGCATATACCAATATTACCTGCCCATGAGCCGCTGGGCTTCGAGCCCGCTAGAACCGCATGTAAGTGCTAAGCTTAACATCCTCAGAACCACTCAGCAACCTCAAAGCATGTGCATTTTCAATGGTGAACATCACCTGCAACACCACCAGGAATTGCATGGGCAGACCATAACCTGCATCTCTCTTGCTAGCATTGATGCCTGCAGATGCCACAATCGCTCGACTACACGCATAACGGCAATGACGCCTTGCGCAATGCCCAAATGCACCCCACTAGCACACCGATGTCACATTCCCCACACTCTACCACCCATGTTGAGTGGCAACCTTGAGAACAGCACACGAATCGCGCGCCTTTACCGTGAAGACACTAGCAGCGCTGTTCCCATGATAAGCACGACGCCAGATACCCAGAAAATCATGGCAGCCTTCCCACGCAGCTCGTGGTAGAGGAAGATGCCCCACGCACCGGCAACAAACAGCCCACTCTGCATGATTGGGTAGGCAATGGCGAGTCCAACGCGGTGGAGAGCGAGTATGCTGCACGCGTTGCCAAGGTTCCACACAACGCCTGAGGTAATGCCCGGCAGCGCTGCAGCATCAGCGTGGTACTCTGGCCACTCCTTGCGCCACATGAATGGCAGTGCCGTGACAACAGGCGCTGCGATCAACACACCCACGCCGAACGAAGGCAAGTACTGCACTCCCTGGCAGAGTGGTGAAGCATACGACATTGGCGCCAGGACCAAACCGCCGAAGAAGCCCGCCACGATTGCACACACGAAACCTGTCAAGCGCTCCCTGTTCATCTGCGCACACAACAGAGTCAATCAGCACTCAATAATAATAACGCCCTGTGAATTGTGTCCTATGTTGTTATAGCCACTGCTAGACTGAATACCATCAACTTGAGAATTGTGCTGGAAACTGTTGCTTGACATGCAACCAGAAAACTACTAGCAAAGTCATCCACGGAGCAGAGAGCACTGGTCACTGTGCTAATAAAGCGCAGCACACAGTACAGCTCACACCTCATCATATGATGGGGCTAGAGAGGAGTACAAGTAGCCGGCGTCCGCAGAGTCATGCGCCAAGGTGCCCGCTGCTGCCACGCCTGCCGTTCCCGCCACGAGGATACCTATTGCAACCAGCGCACGCCATATGTGCGTGATGTAGTGGCCGCTCGGGTCCAGGAATGCCCCAAACACGAAAGACACCACTATCGCCGTCCCACACCAGACACCCTGCATTCCAGTTCAGGTTTCAATGTCACTTGTGTGAGCAGCACGCAGTTCACACACTTTGTCAGTCTGTCGTTCTATAAGCTATGTCATAAGTGTTGTGTGTATGTGAGCGAGCGAATGTTGTTGTTTGCGTGCGCACCTGTGCCACTGACAGGTCAATTCTGCGAACAGCAATGAAAGCCTGCGCGGCAGACAGCACGAACAGCGCGCCGCTCAGAGCGCCCCACCAAGTGAAGCATTGCACGGGTGCGAATGCCAGGAAGAGTGTGGAGCTGTACACATTATGTCGCAAATGTGAATTATTACACAAACAGAGCCATCGTACACAAGCTGCAAGCCTGGCAGTGGGTACACAACACGCATGCCATGAACCCTGAATACCAAACCTGCAAGCTCATTTTCCAGCTTTAAGCTGCTGAATAACCCCAACGCACCTTAGAACAATGCCCAAGCACGTGTAAGCGTTGAATATGAACGGGTCTGTGCCGTCCGCTTGCACGCGCTCCAACTTGGACAATGCAGCAAATGTGCCATTGCACACCTGCATGTTGCCATTCAATGATGGTCCTCAGTATGCACACAGGCAGCGTTGCTTCTGCATTTGCAAGCTAACTTTGTACTAGTTGATGTACAATCATCCAGCATGCTCTTCAAAACACGCGCTTCCAATGCAAACGTACAGAATGCTATTGCTCACTAACACATGTGCAAACCAGTCAGCTAGCATGTTGCATGCTACCCAGGCTACAGTTGCACTGGTGCGTTGCGTTCATGGAAGCAACCACAGTCGAAGCTTGTCTCGCCATGCACATGCAAGTTGGACAGAGTTAGCGCAGGTTGACAGCTGGCAGGGCATGCATGGCATCCTTTGCAAGCTGGTGTGCGACTGAAAACTACTGCTTCTGGAGCTTACAGCTGAAAGGATGGCGAGGAAGGTGCCGACGAGCATGGGGTGGTCGCTGAGGACAGCACTGTCGCCGGCAGCAACCCCGCCCTCCTTGCCGGCAGCTCCTGCTCCAGCTGCTGCTGTTGCTGTAGCTGCTACGGCGACGGCCGCAGTCGCCGCCAGCAGCACCCTCATGGCTGAGCGTCCGCCCGCTAAGCCCTCTCACTGTCTCTTCCTACGATAGCGCAGCGGTTGCCATGCTTGCGTGAGGCTGCAGCTAGGCCTAAGCTTCTGCAACCAGTAAGCGTAGTGTGTGCTACACACTGTGTAGCAGCACGTTACTGCAGCCAGTGCATTCAACGCTGCCAATGCTAAGTTGAGTGTGTATACAGTGTCAAGGCGAGGCAACACCCGCGCATACACAGTGCGCAAAAGACTAACCAGAACTCGCTAATTGTTTGTGCAGCAGAGTGCCCAAATGTGCCGACTTGTGTAATGTGTGCATGTGGGCGTAGGCAACATCGCCCGCGCAAGCGTCAAGCTGACATTGTCAGCGGACCAGCGGACCAGCGAAGAACATGCCCAGCAACTTTTGGTGCTTTTCTCAGCACTTGCATGCAACAAGCGCGTGGTGCGATTCACCGTGTGAACCGGTCTGATCTCATTGGTCGAACGAAAAAAGAAAGAAATACGAAACATGACGTGTTTCGATAGATGGCTCCTCGGAGCCAATGTGCCTATTGTTAATTTAATAGCTCACAAAGTGGCTATATCGCAAGTGAGAATACATCCTCTCAGAGCTCCTTACAACCATAGTTTAGCTCATGTTAGTGCATTTACCACTATGCCTCATATAGTTACACGCGTTTACCAGCGCATCCGTTCAACGCTAACACTCTCGTTGGCTCACATTGAAACCGTGTGATGTATAACTTTCACCTTGTAACATTAAATGTTAAAAGCCTCGACTAAGCCAATGTACAACGCTTATTTTACACATTGCATTGGATACTAAGCAGTTGATCAGTGAAATGCATTACGTGCACCGCTTTCTGTTGGCAATAACCCGTAAAATCATGATAAGCTCAGTGAGCCGTAACAATACGGTAAGTGGAATACACTAATATGATAACACATTGCAGTCTATCGCAGCACACATGTTTAACATTCACATGCCCTTTTGTTCAATGAATGTGTTGCTGGTTAGCTAGGCCTCACTTTAAAGGACACAACATGATTGAAGTAGCAACGCCATGTGGACTCAACAATCGCATGCGGAGGATGCAGATTGCATGCAGAGGATGAGGTAAGTTGCAGGTGAGAGGATGCGGGGAGCAAAATTCCTGCCCGCATGACAGTGCTTGGGGACTGATGCTAATGGTGCTGTACTGCTTGCTGGCTGATGTGCTGCGCATTGATGTTGCTGGTCATGTTGGTCATGGTGGCTGCAGGGCTGATGGGCTGCTGGGCTGCTGCTGGGCTAAGCGATTAACGGCTATTAACGGGCACCTAACCAAATAATGGCCTGCAGCCCTTTCGTGTGGTGGTGGTGTGTGCTGTAGGTATAAGACTCACAAGACAGGACAGTGGCGGCGGGGCCCAGTCAGTCGTCTTTGGTCGTCAAGTCGTCCAAGTCCTTCCTGTGCTGCTGGACACGGCCTGACACCCACACCTCTGCTGCGCAGGTTGCCAACACCGTGCACACCCTTGCCTGCCCTATGTCCTGTCTGCTGTTCGCTGTCCTTAGCTGGTGTTGTTGGTCTGTTAGTTTAGCTGCGATAGTCAGGCTAGCGCTGCTCTGGGCCCCCAAATCTTGTGAATGCGACTGTCGTGCTTGCATGTGCACATACTCTGCATTTATTTGCTTTTTGCTTCGCGGCCAGCGTCCAAGTATTGTGCTGGTTTGTGCGCACTGGAAAGCAACAATGTGCAAAGTTGATCAGTCCCGAGTGTCATAACGCGCTAACAACCTACCTACTTTAGATTAATAGTGCGAAAGGCTCTCCCAATCACCCGTGTGTTTTCATTACCTGGGGCCTTGACATCCATGGTCACCTTGTCGTCTCTGTAATAACCATTTTATTAACCATTCTATTTCCGCCTCTTACCCGTCGGTATGTGCATTATGCAGCAGTTGCCTACTGACCAAGCAATGTGCAGTCATAGCGCAATGGTTGGAAACTACCATTTAAACCGCAGGCGAGCTTCAACTCGCGGCAGCCAACAAGACAACGCGCACAAACAATGCGCTCTCTATACACAGTGTGGAGGGAAGGAAAGAACCTGGACAATCAGGCTAAGTACCGGTACAGTTTGCGATCGTTTTTATCCCTTTCTAGAAACTCGCGCTCGATAAGACTCTCCATGCGCTTCTTGATAACCGCTGGGTTAGGTAGGAAGCGCGCCTGCAGTTGTTTGGTGACTTCGCTAATGATGTTGTTGTGATCCAAAACGCGCCTGGCCTTCATGATGCGCACTATCGCAGCCTCAATCTGTGGCTTCCTATCCTCCTCCACCTTCTGCCTGGTCTCCTGCTTCTCGGGTTCCGTTTCCTTTTGTGCAACGACAGTGCCGATCTTCACCTTGTAAAACTGTGATTGAAACTGCTCGTTGAAGTAAAACTCGTCGTCCTCATTGACATCCTTGCTCATGGGCACCTTTCGAAGTACATTCTTGCCTTTGACACAAGCCAGGGACTGCAGGTTGCGCTTGAGGTCGATGGCCGGGATGTCCGTTGCCTGTTCGATCTCTCGGTACGAGAGCTTGTCGGCCTTGTTGAAAAGCATGAGAATGCACATCTGGTATGTCGAGACATTCAACTCATGCTTGCTCTTGGCAAACGTGGCCTTGATGTCAGCAGATCCCATGTTGGTCTGCCATGTAAGACGCCGCCCTGTATGCGTAGACAAGTAGAAGGTTTTGAACTTATCGCAGCAAGGCAGCAGTTCAGCGGGCAGATTGCATCGTGCTCCTGTCTGGGTGGGCCAAGACCCTGTTGTGAGCACGTGGACGTTCAGGTCAATGCCATTCAGGGATGCGTCTGTCGTGGCCAACACCTGCTTGAAACCCTGCATCGTGTCTTTTGAGGTCTTCATGTCTGTGAACATGCCCTCTAACTTGGATGTAAACTGGTAACCACACTCAGTCTTCAACTTCACAATGAGGGAGCGCTCGGCATCATCAGACACAGTTCTGCCAGACAGGAGCCGCTTGGCCAAATGCTGCTTGTAGTACTTCTCAAACACATCCTTCTCTTGAAGATACCTGGTGGATCAAGTAACTCGAGCTTACATTGAGTGCACCACTACAGCTGGGAGCATTGTTGCCATGGAGCATTGCATATGTTGCACAAGCAACTTGACGCAAAAGATCTGTACCTGAACAGCATCATGACTTTATCAAGGACGACCTCGACATCTTCATCACTGACACCCTTGAGTCCTTTTCGCAGCTTGTCGTCCACAAACAAAGAGATAAATTCGGGTGATCGGTTGTTCAAGTTGATGAAGTACTCAAACGCCTGCAATGCGCGCATGGATGAGTAGCTGCAATAGGCTAGGTCAGACTGTATGCTGGTGCTATAGGCGGGTTACAGACCTGATTGAGAGCATTCTGGAAGGTTTTGTCATTGTTGAAAGCCCGCTGAATGGTCCGGTCATACTTGTCCTTCTCGTCAAGTAGACGTTGGACAAAGTCCACAGCCTCCTTTTGCCTATCTGGCTCCATGACAAGCTGCTTGCCAGTGTCCCTCAAGTGGCTCGACATCACATCCCTAATAATCTGGAGACCTCCAGGAACCCGTCTGGAACCATGCTCAGAAGTTATGGCAACTTGAACCATTGGTTGCAATTGAGCCAGTGGACAGGTGGGGGCCTGGGCCACCCAGACCTTGCCAGACACTACTTACCTGAACAAGTTGTACATGCGGGCAAGATCCTCGTACTTGTCATCCTTCAACAACGATACAAGGCCGGAATTCTCCATCTCCACTAGGGTTTTCATGTAGGCGCCAACCATTTCCGTGTCCACAACAGCAGTGATCTTGGGCTCGGTGCTGATATCCAGACAATGTGCTACACGATCCATCTCCTCACTCAACCGGCGCTCTGCTTTCTTAAGATAGTCAGGGCAATCACTCGTGCCAATGTAGGCCTGTGCTTCCATCTTGTAGAAGGTATGGGCCGCTTGCAGGAATGGTTGCTCAAAATCGTCCTGCTCGCAACAGTCCGTCAGCAATGTCACCACGCAAATCACCCAAGCATGCAGCCAGCTTCAGCTAGTGACGATTGTACCTGATAAACATCCTGACCCAGGTCCATCAACATTTGTGATATACTGCGCATGAGACCCCTGTTTATGACTTCGCCAGTTCTTTCTTGATGCACCAGGTCAAGAAGAGTCGTCCTCAACTTTTCTGAGATGTGAGGCTGGCGCACAACATGATCTCGCCAAAGATTCAACCCAAGCTCGTGCACCGGTGTCTTGTTCTGCTGGGTGACGTACGTGCGATCCATATACATGAGGATGTCTCTGATCATCTGCATAGACTTGTTGTGGTCTAACCACCGGCTGTTGAACTCTTCTAGAAACAGGTGCGCGCTTTCTATCTGGAAGGCTATGTTTCTCAGGTGCTCTGTGATAGTCTGCACCAATCCGTTGTACAGACGCTCCCCACACTTGTGCAGCACCATATTGTACGCGTTCCTGGTCGTGCAGTCAATCAACTTAGCAACGGCAGGACTACACCCAACCTTAGAAGAAAACCAATTGTCTGGGGAGAGCGACAATCAAGCAATAAGCGACCCTAAACTAGCATGTCCGTCTCAGCAATCCCGCGTGCTTGCATTGAGTAGCAACATGTGCGTGATAATCAAGTTGCGCAAGGGCATGCACAATGCATATGCCCGTTGAAGCCAACGATACACGCCATCCACCTAGCATTGTTGCTCATGACTGCGTAGCAACATGGCATTGCACTCAGTGCATATGCCTGTGCAAGCCGGCAATACACGTCGTCTACCTAGCAACGCTGTTGATAACTGCGTAACCAACATGGCATTTACATTCAAGTAGGCTACCCACACAGTCTGCAGTGCAGTCGCGATGCAGCTAAGCTGCAACCTTGCAACATTCATCGCGAGCACAGCAAACTGAAGCATTGACAATGGCCTCAGTCAACATTCGTGAACGCGCGCGGCACAAGTAACATTCAAGTAAAAGGCGTTTGGATGTACTTGAGCAGACCGAAGAGCAACTGCTGTCACACCGCACAACTCAGACGCGACGTAGCTTACCTGTACAGCTCCTCAAAAGACAGCCCAGAGGCGTTGTGGTTGTTGATTTCATGGATGGCGTCGGCAAGGATCTTCCACGTCTTGTCCGCGTACTGCGGGTCCATCTCCACCCTGTGCTTGAAGGGCTCCATTTTGAACATCTTCGGCCGCGAGCTGTTCGACATGGCTGATGAGGCACAGTGGCCACCAGGCGGCAGCTGTTACAGCCAGGCTTCCAGCTAGATTTCCGACACGGTGGCGATTACAACAACATCCACGACAATTATGACGACGAAGGCGTTGGCAACAGCGGCGAACGGCGACGCAGGATCAAGCACAACGTCGCCGCTGAAAGTCTCCCCTCATCCCGCCGACACGCAGGCAGCCCAGCCAGTATACACAGAATAAACCACACGCTTTTGCTTCGCTATCTAGTCAGAGAAGTCAGATCACCCAGCCGCCAGCCTCACGCCCCCCGCCCACGCCGACAACGCCACCCACGCGGTCAAGCATGTCGCCAAGCAGAAACCGCTGCTACTCAGTCTGCTCACACAAACCCTAATTGGCGCCGCTCGACTGGTCACATTGTAGACTCATTGGTTAAATCAGCTGCTAAATGCGTTGCGGCGGCGGTGGAGGAGGCGGAGCAGGGGGCTAGCCATGGCGCCGCCTGCGCTTCCTGGCTCCCCCGCTGTCATGACGGAGAAGGACGTCGGTGTAACTCCGGTGGTGGTGCCGGTGCAAAAGCGTCATCGCGATGCTGGTACAAGGCATTGTGCTTGAGAGCTCTCTGCGTGTGCCTAGCAACAATTGAATGAAAGGATGTTGCTTCCATCTGATTGTACATGCAAGCAAAAGCGCTGGCATGCCAGCGACTTCTGTCTTTGCAGCTGTTGTATGCGTGACCACTTCACATCCGCTTGCGCTTCTGCGCTGACACAATGGTCATTGTTCCTAGCAATGCTATCCTCTAGCAAACGCACTTCTAGAGAGTCATGCTTGTGCGAGACAGGTCTCATGTATTCAGTGTTTGCTACTTGCAAATTCGGCTTCAACAGATGTGCTGACCGCCAATGTGATGGCTGTGTGGGTTAGTCTGCCTGCTCGGAGTAAGTTATTTTGATTCTTCCGTGCTGTAAATCCCCATTTAAAAGTTGTTGCTTGGAGTGCTTCATGCAAGCCGCCAAGCAAACCTCATCTGTAAGCGTGTCAAGCATGCTTGCATGATTTTCTGCATTCAATCCAGCACCAACATCTCCGTATCGCGCAGCGCCATTCATCGCCGGTGCGATTGCAGCAGTAACATCCAGTGTTGCCGTGTACCCCATTGACACAATTAAGACACGAATACAAGCAGGCAGGTACCTCAGCACTCGATTTCGTGTTGTTCCTGATACAAAATGATGATATTCATGTCTTTATCTGCAGCTCCGTTGCATCTGCCATTAAAGACATTGGGAGTCTATACAAAGGCAAGTGTGACAACTCAAAACGCGTGGTGCATGGTTGGTGACATGCAGTGTCGTTTGTCAACATTCGGCTTCAGCTCCTCACTTATACATAAGTGTAATTTTGCAGGCTGGACAAGTGCATTTGCATCTGCACCCTCGTCGGCAGTAAGGTTGCAAGCAAGGGAGGCAGTTGGGGGCGCGCTGGCAGACGTATTGTCTCCACTCCCTTTGCAGGTCAGACATTGCATATATTTGCAGTATGTTGGTCAAGTTGTGAAGCCGTCCTTTGACATGCTCTCTTGTAGATAACAGCAGGCCTGGCTGGTGCTATTGCCGCCACGTTTGTCGTTGCACCAAGGGAGCTCGTTCGCAAGAGGTTGCAGACGGGAATGAACAAGAATGTTGTGCAAGAGGTCGCATCCATTGTCAGGTCAGGAGGTGAGCTACCAAGTTTACCGTATGGTTTGCTTACGAGCTTGGTTTCATTCTTGATTTAATAAATGCATGTGCCTCTTATCAGGTCCATTGAAGTTATTTCAAGGCCTTGGCATCACCCTGTGGCGCGAGTGTCCGTTTTTTGTGGCCAACTTCATAACGTTTGACGCTATCTCCAACAGCATCAAAACTGTGAGTGCTGCTGTTGACACGGTAACTTTCAGTGTTGAGTGTTGCTTGACAACTTGCAATGGGCAGGTCAAGAAGCGAAAGCCCAGCAATGTTGAGCTACTGCTCGCTGGTGGGGTGGCTGGTGCCGTGGCTGCGGCAGTCAGCACGCCTTTTGACTTGATACACACGCTTCAGATGACCGGTAAGAGTTGCTGCAACCACCCATGCCACCATAAAACTGCAACACAGCTTATTCACCTGTTGCAACATGGCAGATAAGCGATTTGCAGGTCAAGGGGCGCTGGCCGTGGCGGCCGGCGTGCGTGACATGTATGGCATGCAGGGCCTTTGGCGCGGCATCACACCAAGGATTCTCTCTGTTGCACCTCTTCATGCGGTGGGTGTTCCTCAAGTGTGACCTTCTCCTCGCATAGATGTCAACTGTCATGGTGTCAGTGTTCGGTATGTTGGCTTGCCAACATGCACTGACAAGCACAAGTGAGGTTGAGCGAAGAGTCAACACAGCAAGCAGCATTAGATACATGATATCAATTATTCATACCTGCAGCGTGTCGGTTGTTAGATGGAATGTTGACATCTATGTGTGCAGGCGTGGTGGTTCGTCTACGAAAACATGTTACACACATTGCGTAAGGACTCTCAAGAGGAATCAGCGTGACCTGCGATAATGCAGTGTAGGCGATGTTGGATAGGGCTAGAAGGCACAGACAGCTAGCTTTTTTTGAGACCCGAGCACGGTAGGGACCCTTTTCGGTCTGGCATGCGTAGCGTTGCGGCTTTGCACTGCGTTTATCAACAGCTCTTGATTGACTACAAGTTGATATATACTATGTACATTGAGTGTAGTAGTACAACTTTGTATTGCACGATTATGATTGGTTTGGTGCTGATCGTATAATCAGGTGAAAGCATGTAGCCATTGTCCAGCTTTATGTACAGTGAGAGGTTTCACTGCAAGCTGTAGCTCTAGTGCCTGTATGCTTGGCATTGTGGATGATGTCCTCAGCGCTGTTGCGGTTGTGATGGCGTGAACCTCATGCAAACCTTCTTACACGCTGCCACCATCCTCATTGCTGGTCCCCCACCCCAAAGTTGTAGTCGGCTTTAATCCCGTTTTTCACCTAGTATGTCTCACGGGTATCAACGGTGGTGGCTCCAAAAGTTGATGAAGTGCGGTTTAGTCTTGGAGTCTTCTGCCATGGTTTTGAAGCCTCCAATGTGGGAGTTGATGTGCCTCCACTTAGCGTGCCTTGAGTAAAGGTTGACCCATATGTCCTTGCAACACGCTTTCAACATGCCTGATGACGCAACAAAATGTTGCTCCCGCTCCATCACGCACTGCAAGTCAACAAGTTACCAACTAAAGTCACCGCTGCTGCTCAGCAGTGACTGTCAGGTTTGGCGCCATCCATCCACGCTGCTGGCCGCACGTGCATGAAAAGACAAAAGTACAAAACACGACATGTGCCAAACAAGCAACTTACACAGTGGTTACTGTCATCGCGCCAAGCTGGAAGTGGCCGCGGGCGCCCGTCGCATGGCAGCCAGGCTGGCGGCAGAGCCAACACTGCTCGCAGTTGGCTTTGTCAACCTCACCAGCCTGAGAGACACACGCACACGCGTAAGAATACCTATCAGTTAGCTGGTGAAGGAATGTTAGGGCCACACGTGGTCGCTCGTGCTTACGGGTAGAGTTGATCGCCAAGCGTAACAATGGCAGCGACGGCGTCCGTGTAAGTGTCGCTCGTGGCGGGCACCGTCACCTCCACAAGCCACGACCCGGGGGACAGCGGCGTTGCACTCGAGACATCTTGTGCCCTCATCAACTACACAGGAGCGTGTATGTGAGAGCGTGTGTACATTTGTTTGCACATGTGCATGTGTGGATGGGTGCGTGCACTTGCGTGTGTGGGTGAATGTGTCTGCGCGTGTGCGCGTGAGTGTGCCTGCGCAAGTATGTATGTGTGCATATATATGTGCATGCGCAGGGGCGCGCATGCATGCTTATGGGCGCCAACGTTGTGTGCATGTGCGTGCATGCATGCGATTGCAATAGCAAGGAAGACTGTCAGTCAATGGAGCAACAACAGCATATGACTTGTTCTGAAAATGCTTGCACAAACTGACCATAATCACACGCTACATGAACTAAGTTGTGGCACCTTATGCAGAGATGAGACCGCAATGGACAGCGTATGGTTGCCGCGCATGAGCGTGTACACGACACCCTCTTGCAGGAACTCAAAATCTGCACTGCGCAGATCACAAGCTTGCGTCAACTCCAGCAGCAGAATGCATACAACATACGCATGAAGACTTACTCACATGAAGCCGAGAGATGCGAAGAATTGCAGCGCATTGGGGCCGACGCGTGACTCAACAGCTGTGCGCACAACCGCTTGAAGCTGCTCTGCCCCTGCACCCCTCATCGCTGCACTCACGTGCCTCAAAGTCCTGTGTGAGCACACGAAGATGCATTGGTCATCATTGCAACATGTGCGCGCATGTGGGCGTGTGAAAGTACACAAAGGAGTGTAGTAAGTAATGTGGCATGCATGTTGTCGTCATGTATCTATGCGCGTAACACGTTCAGGAGGCTGCCAGCTCTGTCTCCACTATGTCTCAACATGCATCAAGCAATTGGCACTCTTTGCTTCAGATGTGAACATGTCTTGCTTGGCTTAACAATAAACGATGGAAAAACCAATGAAAGAGACGCTTACCAATCTGGGTTGATGTTGGTCAGATTGCATATCAGACGCAGCTCGGCGGCTCCCTGCCCTGCAATCAGCATAACGTTCACAATAACAAATAGTAAGCGGTGACTCATGGTATGTTCTATACAATAAGATGGCGTGCCTGTTGAGGGGTCTGTCCTGAGGCATATCTCGTGCCTTCGCAGAGGCCGCTCAGGGGCTCCGCTCATGCCTCTCAGCAGCGCATGCAACGACTTGCACTCCTAATTCAATCAGTCAATCAGTCGTTGAATGCTCACTGAGTCAACAAGTCGTTCCCTGCTTCAGTCAATCTGTGTGACTCGTTGCATGCATTGATCTACTCGTTCATTTCTTCGTTCCTTCCCTCAGATTAACACAGCGGTACATCAGTCAGAAATTAGTCAGAAACGAGGATTTTGCCTATCTGCCCATTTGTAATTATCAACGCGATTGCATACCAAAATCCCGAAACAAGTACCAAGAAACAATGAATACACACATGAGCACAGAGCAATTTGCGGGTACATAGCTTATGGACAACATGCGTTTTAGCGCTCAAGGCGGCCAGTCTGCTTGCTTCGCACAAACACACTCAGCTATGAGAGGCTTACAGACAAGAGAACTTGTGAAATTATGCACGCAGTCGACACAAGACACCAGTCAATACAATGGTTGACCACACTCCGTAGAGGAAGACAAGGGTGCATGCGAAGAGTTGTAAATACCATAGTCTCACTGAATCTCACTAGCACAGAGTCACCAACACTTGCGTACCTGGTCGCCCTGGACCACTCCATGCACAGCGCACTCCATGCTACAGTACTGTACTTTTGATGTACTACTGCCCCCTGCATCGCATTTTGACTACGCCTTACACAGATCTGCAACAGTCTTAGGCAAAACTCCATGCATGGGTCGCTTGGTTTGTTACTCGGCACGGTCAGCACAGAGCGTTGACAATGACAATAAAGGCTAGCACTGTATTTGTGTTTCTCCGCTGCTGTTCAGGCACAGTTGCAGGTCATGCTGGCAGTCGTGTAGACGCTAGCCTAGCGCAGGGCGGCGACTTCGCCGCACCCACCACAGAGCTATGACGCCAAGCGTCTATGGTTTGTTGGTTGGCACACGTGGCAACACAGCGCGCCGGTGGTCTAGTGGTAGAATAGTACCCTGCCACGGTACAGACCCGGGTTCGATTCCCGGCCGGCGCACAACATTTGCGCCGTAAGTGGTTGCATTTTAGTTGTTTTTCATAGATTAGGATAAGTGGAACCAATTTCGCACAATTACCCAATTTCGGACAAAACCACCATTGTTGGTTGTTGTGGGCGTTGTGGGCGTATGGTGGCCGTCCATGTTGGTATACAATCTAGTGGTGTGTTGCTAGGGACCAATGGGTGTGAACATTATGTAACAGGTCAGTTTGTGAAGTTTTGACTTTCTTAGAGCAATTCACGCAGTGACACTCAATGGTGCGTGCGTGAAGTTAACTTTTACCTATGTACAAACCATCAAGCACAATTGTTCAAAGTGTGAGATTTTGCATCCCAAAATGGGGATTTCCGCTTTAAATACCAAAGCGGTATATGATTGCGTGTGGGCTTGTTAACGGTGTAATAAATTTCACGTCACAAAACGGGGAGTCGTGTTTGGGTCCCAAAGTTTGGGATACCGGCGCGGTTGCACTTGTAACATATGGTTGCGTGTGTGCTTGTTGGCGGTGTAGCCTACTAAGTTGGGTTGGGATTGTGCTCGGTTGTCACTCTCGAGTGTGGGGGCTGAAAGATTGCTACATGCTCATCACACGCATGACACGGTAGGCCTGATCAAGCAGAGGATATATAAACACATACTGCATGCCATACTCACCCGCATAGTGTTGTGTTTGTTCAGGTGCATTGTGGTTGGCATACGCGTGAAGTTGATTGCATCTTACATACACTCTAGTTAGCATGCTATACAATAGGTAGCCAGTGTGTAGTACACATCAGCTACTAGCCAGTCGTAGGGCTCCGAGCCCTACGACTGTGTTGGTTGCCAGCATCATTATGGCCCCTTCATGCCGACCATGGTTGTGTGAATGCAAAAGACGACCTCTGCAGATGGCAGCAGTGCAAGCACACCCTCAACCCCTGACAGCCTGAGGCTCAAGCGGCTCAGCGGTCGCAACAAGAGGGCTTTGCGGCAAGTGGCAAGCATGACAAGGCGCACGGGTATGCGGATATTAACCGTTAACATTATCATGGCGGAGGCATGATGATGAAGGTGGCGAATGCTGTGGATGACGTGAAGGCTGGTGCGAGCTTGAAAGCCGCTGCGGAGAGGCATGGGTTGTCAAGTCCATACTCTACAACTAGACACCTGCCCAAAGAAGCTGCAGCTGCCTCGCAGCCTGGCTTAGCCCTAGTTGCCAATATGTCTTCACTGAGGTACAAGAGGTTAACATTGAGTTAGTTGCATGGGTCAATTGGATGATAGACCACATTATGCAATCACAAGGCCTTCACTTGTTTTAAAAGGTGGTGTGCATGCGGCTGAAGCATATAAGGGCAGGTGGCACATCAGGGTACATGTGGTGGTTGACTGCTGGTGGTTGACTCAACCACTTGTACCCTCGACATGAACAACCTCGCAGGTTGTTTATGTCGAGACACAATCTGGTTACAGTCCACTCTCCTTATGGATATACACTTGAACTTTTGGTTATAGACATAAATTTATAAGACGCATGTGTTTATCTTTTAATAATTATATATATGTTTACATGTATATAAGTATATAACATGCTTGCACACGGAGGAAGTGCATAATATAGACTATATATAGACTATAACATACCGCATCTCTTTTTGTGAGCATATGTATACTTATAATGGACCGCGCGGCGTCGCGCAACAGCGTAACGCTGCGACTTTGAGACGCTGCTGCGCGACGTAACCCTTCTGTCAGTATACTCTCTGCTAAACATGCGGAATTTACTTAAAAATAATATATGTTTACATGTATATAAGTAGTACAAACAACCAATAGTATTTGCTAGGTAATCCACTGGTTCTCCATCATTCTGTGTTTAAAGGGCATGCATACTTAAACAATACTTGTAGCCCGAGTAGACTGTACTCGAGTTGAGAAAGGGCTTAACCGATGAAGATGGCAGACCTACACGTGACGTGAGAAAAAATGAAGACATTAACTTGTATGCACATGTGCTGCAGACACGAGAGGAGCTGAACTTGCATGACCTCTTGCACATATACAATGCGGACGAGACGGGCTTGGAGCTAAATTGACAATCAACCGACTTGTCTCCAGCACAAGTGCAATATGAGTTAGATGGACCCGCACTGAAGGTGGTAAAGGTCTGCCTAAGCAGTTCTACGAGGAGCCAGCCGCTACAGAGGACGATGCCAGCGACAGCCACAAGGTAAACGTGCCACCGGCAGTAAACATTACTGATGTTAGGTGTTAATGAATCATCAACACCTACACCTACATTAACATTAACAATAAAACGGCCCAACATTCAAACACAAACGACATCAACATTGACATCCAGCAGCAAGAGTGGTGGCATCAGAAGCCGAGAAGGCCTCAAGTGCGAGGATTGCAAGTGTTGACATTGCAGGCATACATTAACCTCCTGCACGAGACAAGGGAGATGTAGCAAGCCAAGCAGGTAGCAACCAGGCAGCGCAAGGTGCAGGCTGCTAACAAGTAAATGTAGCCTGCTGGCAGCGGCTGCAAGGAAGGAAGAAGCTGTTCAAAAGAGGCAGGCACCGAAGGAGCAAAGAGAGCAGCTAAAGTAGGAGAAGTATGTTGCAAAGGCAGCTAAGAAGGTAGGTTGCAAAGCAGGCCAAACCGCTACCACAGTACAGAGCGCTGCAGCATGCAGGGCCAACGCAAGTCAACACACTTGCATGTGCCCATTCTTGCATCATCGACCTCATCAGGAACCTGCACACACTTAGATACATCCCTCGGCAATCATTGATGATCTCACCCTCGTGGTCAGCCCTCACTCCCAGCGGTTCCGGTTACTGAATATCAATGTCCGACACGTGCGTCACCCACTCCCTCTGCCTTGCAGGATGCCAACTAGGCCATGCATGCAACACTAGCAGCTGCCACGCCTGCTCTCACCCTCCTCAACCTTAAGCCTTAGCCCGGGGTGCAGTCAGAAACTAGAACTTGCAAAATAGATAAAGTGGTAGAGAGCTAGGGTTCATACACGTACATAATAGGCAGATCATCTATGGCTAAGGGCCCTAGCCAGACCTCTGCCAACATGCAAAGCAAGATGGCATGCATGCCATATTCAGCAGCTTTTGACACTAACAATGCTAGCATGCATGTGAAGCGGTGCATACAGAGACAGGACTACCACAACAAGCAAGCAAAGGTTTCGCACATGCAATAAACAGGCATAGGCCACACAAACAACACATAGAGTCACAATCAGTGCACAGCCACCTCAGTGGTACGTACTCAGTCGTACGTGTATACTCTACCCAGAATGTGGGGTTGGTCACATCCACACGACACCGCAGCTAAAGCGCGCTTGTGCAAGTTGTGCTTAACCACCACCACGTCAACCTTAACACTTCAGTTATTTAGCTGCCGGACCGAGTAGATCTTAAAAGCATGCCCGTTGTCGAAGCGGATGCCAATGTGGGCGGAGCCATCCTCATCCTGCCTTACACCCAAATAGAAGAGGTCAGGGGAGCTCATCAAACGCGCCTGTACATGCATCACAACATTACGTAATGCGCTTTCATGCACAGCCATGCCCGCGGGCAGCCTAAAACACGAACATATGCACGCTAACTCGCAGATAGCAAGCTAAGACACATGTATTGCAAGCAAGCATGCGAGCATACCACGTGCAAGCACACAGTAGGGGTAAAATATAAGAACTATATATATATACATATACTCTTTGGAGTTTTTATAGCCTTTCTCGAAAAAGGGCTGCAAAGCACCTCTGGTGACCGGCTCAGCTGTGTCGTTACCGTGGTGCATTCGCACCACCCGGCCGCGGCAGGCCTCCTCCAAGACTCTGCGCCGCTCCTGTTTGCCACCACCTCTCCTTAATTCCCTCTACCCGCCCCCCTCCGCCATATTGCGCATTTTCGGACAGCACACATAACACTGCTGCCCACAGCCATGCACATGAGACGCCCGCGGGGATGGTCACATACCAGCATGCAACTCATGCATCGAGACAGAGCATAGCTGACGCAACAAGAGCAATTACATAACAACTGAGTTCCCACTGGCTATACAGATATCTTATATAGTCTCGTTAACTGATCCTAATAGAGCTCTGATAAGATTTGAATTGGGGCCGTGGGAAGCACTTGGAGCCGCGGCCGCTACACACACAAGGGCAAACCCTAGTTCAAGGCCTCTTACAGCTTAGCCGATGCTGACACGCCCTGCAGCCATGTGCTAACGCTGACAGTATTCTTGTGCACTATCTTATCACAACGTTTCAGCTTGAACGGATAACCAATCAATCACCTAACTTCCTTTATTAGGTGTCCAAAATATGAGCCACTAACCCTACTGTCTGTTTGCGAAGCCTACAACTACGAACAGAGTTTTAACTTACCCCAATACCACAAGCAATTGCGCCGGTGGTCTAGTGGTAGAATAGTACCCTGCCACGGTACAGACCCGGGTTCGATTCCCGGCCGGCGCAACAGTGTGCATTTTGGCCCAGCTTCTGAACCGGCCGCATCTACGGGATATATATAGAGACAGGTACATTTCGTCTGAAATATAAATACGACAACCCTTGAAGCCAAGCTTTAATTAGGCCATGCTAGGCCATTTTAGCTTATATAAACGCAGTCCCACTAGATGTGAGTCTTGAACATGAAAAAGACAAAGTAGAGAGAGACACATACCTTTCGTGTCAAAAATAAGTACAAAACCCTTGGACCCTAGCTTCAATTAAGCCATTCAAGGCCATTTTTGCTTGTGTATAGAAGGAGTCCCACGAGATGTGAGACCCAATCACCGTAGAGACACGTACATTTCGTTTGAAATATAATTACGACAACCCTTGAACCCAATCAAGCCGTTTTAGGCCATTTTATACAAGCACGGAATGTGAGACTTAAACGTGAAAAAGACGAAGTAAAAAGAATCCTCATATGTGAGCTCAAGGCCCAATGTGTATGGCGCTCAGTATTACACGCTGCGCACGAAGTTGTGTGGCATGCGTATGAAGAGCACTTGACATAAACACCAATGTTAGCCATTGGAGCACTGTCAAATGATTAACAACAATCAGGGGCCGCTAGAACACATGCATGGAACCCATTATGTGTGCTGTTTTGGATCTGTCATAAAAAACATACTATATGATATTTATAATCCGTTCCATATTCTCAAGCTTACATGAGATGGTGGATTGTGTTGCCGCTTTACAGTCTGTTGTATAAGGTATATATACATTTTATGAACGATGCCTTGCATGCAAACACATAACCGCATACAATCGCAATCGGCAGTTCTAGCATTAAATAAGAATACCAACCAGCCACTGTGCAACACACATTGCTGCACACATGCACTTTGTAGGAAACAATAGCCAAGGCGAGTGGAAGGCCAGTATTGGATGCCTCTTTTAACGGCATTCCGCAGTTAAGTCTTAACGGTATTCTCGCAGGCCGTATAGGTAAAAGGTTATAAGATAAGGTTTCTACTGCTTGTTCTATACATATCAACATGTAGTTGTAATAATTGAGCCTGACCTTTATATAACAATGCATGAGATATTTTATGTATTTATGTTATCCATGTGGAGGGCTTGACCTGAGGCCACATGAGATAAATTGTCGCTTAAATGCAGCAGACAAGAGTTACCAGTAAAGGAAGCATACGAGTGGCGATAAACAACAATGTTAATGAGCCAAGACAGAGATGAGATCTTTGGCTGCTACGTCCAGAACAAGCTCGGTAGGAGGCCTTTTGACATTGTAAACAAGAAAGAAAGACTGCACTACATGTATGTTCGTAAAATTGCGAACAAGTGGTTGAGGGCCATGGTGGAACACTGTCATGGTTAACATTTGTTAACCGTGCAAAACAGTTCAAAGAGAACAACTCAAGCATTCAGGGGCAATAAACAACATATGTCACAACCTGTCATGCTTCATGCTTCAGTTCATCGCCATGATAAGCAACACAACTTAACACACAAGAGTTGCGGAAAAGCAAGCTGAAGAAGTGATTACAATGCAAATGCAACCGTAAATAACAATAAGATAACAACAAGCCAACAACAAGCAAGCAAGTGGGGGCCAAGATAGAGTTTAACGCTAGGACCTAGCAACCCTCAGGCAACAGGGTGGGTGTGGGTGCAAGGGCATGGAGATAACAAGCGTGGGAACCCCTTACGGAGTGGAGGAGGCAGACAGAGGGAGAGGTTAGCCCCAGGCAAAGTAGGCGGCAGCATGCACGACGACGTCTTGACGACGCTGACGACAACTGCTTAGCCCCGCCCCAGCCCAACATATTGTATTTCCTCAACTGCTGTTGTTTCTTAACAACGAGACAGTTGGAGCCTTCATCATGGCAGTAACGTGATACATACCCTTTTCATTGTTGGTGCCAACATGACCGGCACATGCATCCCAACACCTATCGATGTGCGTCCTAGGATTGGCAAGTACTCTCCTAATCAGAGGGTACTGAATGCGCTGGCCTGTGCACAGTCTTAGTGCTGACAGGTATCGGCAACAAGCTCGAGGACATCCATGAAGCCTTTGTGACAAAGCCTGTTTGACTATCACAGGTATACATCGCACTTATACTGTTATGCTGTAGAGGCAAGAAAGCGATTGAGGCAACTGCCTACGTATTCACTCCCTTGATCGCGACGTCCGGACACGATACAACAACAAAATAACACCTAGACGGGTTGGTCCTTAAGAAGCGAGACTTCAGCGCACAACCAAGACCTTCAATCAGTCATGGTAATATCATATTCATGTCTGCAAATTGCTTATCCACCACCGCCGCCCAGTTGTTGGCTGCGGGAGATGCGGGACTTGGATGCAGGATATCGCGCACATCCACGCCTTTAGGAGCACATCGCTTCGCGCAAGTTGCTGCGTACTTGCCTGAACGACATATCACACCATCTTGACATGCATAACATATGCATGCGAACATGCAACCATCCTTGGGTATGCTACTCCCGGAACACAAGTTCGCGTTTGCAAAGTGTGCGTGTGTCATACCACCAAAGGGTACACGTTACTAAATACATGTTGCGTTGTTTGATGGGCATTGTGCTGATGAGCACTTTTGACATGCAAACCAGTAAGGAAAAGAGACCAATGTACAAAGCTCACCAATGCCAATGACCAAACGCGGCCTGATGATGGATATGATGCGCCCCAATGCCTTGTCGCAAGCCTCTATCAAAGGCTCCCGCTCATTTGCGGGCAGCTTATCCGGCGTACGGTTCCTGTGGGGTACAACACTACATCATTAGCATATTCATACACATTCATACACATTCATGACGCACGCAACATTGGTATTGCGTACTTTCCGGACGTCTCCATGAAAGCGAGTGGGCAGTAATTGTAAACCCAAAAGCGGTCGAAGAATCTATCAGCAGTGCCAAAACGCCTTTCAGCCCATCCATACAGCCTCTGACCGCTCACCTGATAGAGCATCCAAAGTGCTGAGCAGCAAAAGCAGGCACAACCGTGAAGAGCACACAAGCACATACACATAAACAAGCAACAATCCTCAATGCGCATAACACAATTTAACACAAAACACAGACATCCTACCTCAACCCGCTTGCATTCAAAGCCCTGTACAGGTCGCTGCGGATTCATCTTCTCTGGCTTGCCCACCTGCTGCCATGATGTGAGGATACTGCTAGTGGCTGTTGTGTTCATGAGTCCAAACAGGCAACTGGTTCGTGACGTTCAATATAACATATGTCATTGGAGCGTACTTGGCCAGTGATGCCCATCCATCCCGTCACGGAGGCTACCATTCCAAATGGGACACCTGTCTGGTGCAAAAGCATTGTCAAACAGTCGGGTGGCACTGATGATATTGAATGGTTATGTCTCTGTGTAACTGATATGGTATTCAAACAATGTCATTGTATGGTTTAAACACCATGCATGACCATGTTAAACTCGGCATGTGGTACCGCATGTTGTGATACCAAACCAACAACTGTGCTGGCAATTCATGTTAGCTCCAAGAATGATGTCACAAGTTCACATGCATACACACCAACACATGCAGGCATGGATTACACGTATGCGCATGCTGGCAAGCGTGCGCGCGTGCGCACATGCGTGTGTGCGCATGTACCCGAACTGTAGATACCTGTACCATGCCGTACGGTCCCGGATTCATGCCAACCAGCATCGCTTCAATCGGCCTTCCACCTGGCGGTAAACTGTTAACACATCAGGTTTGTAAATGTTGTTGGGTTCATTGTCAACCTCACAACCACGCGCAAAGACAAATTTCACGAGACTCACCATAGCGCCTCACATACGCTTCAAACGGCTCCCGTGCATACATCAGCGGGTTGTAACTGTCGAAATCGGTAGCATCAGCATGTGCAGAACAAATTGTGGGAAAATGGCTGACTGCACCAGACGTGAAGTATGAGATGTATGCTCAAACACGCAGTTTACCCTCGCAAGCACACATGCGCCGCATATATTCTTGCACACAAGCACATAGAGACAGGTCTGTCTATATGTGCGTCACACACATGCGAGCATGTTGCATGTGGGCTGGCAGGTATGTGAGTGTGCATCTGCAAGCGGGTGTGGACACACAACTTGTATGCAACTGGTATGTAAGCAACCACGTACACGTGCGTGACGGGCGGCTTGAACCGCATGCGCGACAGCTCATCACAGAGCTCGGCTGTTGCAGCCAGCACCGCCTCCGCCCTTTCTGCTTGCTGCATGGAGGGACCAGCAAGTATACTACTGCTCGCTGCACCATCCCGATTTGGGCCAACTTCTCGTTCTCTTGTGAGTTGTATTCCATTAGAAGGAGCTTTCTTAGTTCTGGTCGCACGAGTCTTTGCTGTTGCCACTGCCACTGTTGTCACAACTTCAGCCTGAAACCAAGCAGTACACAATCAGCCCATCTGTGAGTAAGACCAAGTAGGTGCAAGTAATCGACTACTACGTGCACATCAACAACAGTGCAACTTACACTGTTGGTGCGGCTGCGGAGGCGTCTGCTGCTGTTGCTGGCTGCCGCTTCGCACTTGAACGCGTCCAAATCGGCCGCGCCTTTCGGGGCCTCGCTGGACGCGGAACGAAGCCGCTTCATGCAGCCTGTTCTGTTGCTTATGCCTCGCGGAAGCCTAACACAACATCAGCAATCCATGATGACAACAACGAAGTAGTTCTACCACCCTTGCAAGATTGAATCAATCAAATCACCTTGACAAGGTGAGGACTTGTGATGCCACTAGCATGCCCAAAAGGCACAACAGATGCGTGGCATGAACACGTCAATGGGTTGCCCTCCGATCTTCTTATCAGTCTTACACAGTCTTCTGCTTCAGCCGCTCATAAACCAACTCTACACTGACGCCTTCGATGACGACCGTTTTTATCCTGGATTTGAACCCGGCAGCCAGCGAGACTTCCCGCTTACGCACTCCAACAGTCTGTTGTGGACTTGTGTTGGCTGTTTATGACCGAACGAGAGCAGTGATAGCAAGAGAATGCAATGAGGTGACTGTCAAGAGTCCATGCACAAAACAGACACTAAGAACAAAGTGCGTGTAGCCAAAGGCTAGCTTATGCGCATGCTGGACATTTTGATTTTCATTTTCAGTCAGTGAACCTTATCCTTTACTTTCACACCGTTCTATGTTGGTCTGACCTGTGCAATAAACTCCAGAAGAGCGCTGTTGGCCTCACCTTCCCGCGCAGGCGCATCAATCTGCACGCCAACGGCCTCGGGACTTATGTCTGTGTGGTTTGTATGTGCATGAGAATCGAGAAAGCACCAAAATCAGCTAGACATGAACAGAACCATGCATTTTGCGTGTATGCCATCACGACACCCTTGACAGCTTGTGGCAAGAATGATAGATGCCTGATTAGGCAAGTGCAACTGACTGCTCAGTCAAGGAAGCGAATAGCGACTTGCAAGCATGCAAAGCACACACACATACACAAGCACAGCGTGTGCGTGTGCACGAGCGAGTGCGCGTGTAAGCAAACAAACACGCTATAGTTCGCTCTTTACATGCATGCGACTTTGGCAACTGGTCCGCGTTGCAGAAGCATGCCAGCCAAAAGTGTTAAACAGTCTGCATTGCATGAGCTGACAACTCAACAGCACACTGAGGGCGAAAAGCCTGAACTGGTTACAACTGTCATCGTTGAAAAGCCGACAAAACCAAGCAGCCTAACACCCAAGTCTCAAGCCATGCTCCACAGCCAACAGCGGCGCAGGCGAGCAGTAACTCACACCTCCCCTTCACTGCTTTCTCACCAGTGACGGCGGCCTGCTTGGCGCCCGGCTTTCCGTGTACCGCCACGCTGACCCTGCCGTCCGCCCCCGCCTTGATGCAGCCCGGCACCTGCAGCTGCTGTTGCTGCTCGCCCTTAGCCGCCGCCGCAACCGCCGCCTTGCGCATGCCAGCAACACACCTTCGTCAAGCTCTCCGCCAGCCACTGCACAGTGACTGAGTCAGTACGCAATCCCAACAAACACCAGTGACACATGTATGAGTCGTTGTAAGCAAGTTGCGGTGTCATCTCGTAAGCTATGTTTGAAACGACGACTTGTAGTGGCAGCAACGGCGTGTGCAAGCAAGGTTGGGTGGAGTGCTGCTTGTAATGCGTCTCGGATTGTCTTCATGTGCTATTTTCTCATAGAAACCCGGAAGCATGCATCACACGACTGCTTTCAGCATGCACCACATGACCAAAACAAGGGGCTCAGCTAGGAGACTCTCGCTGTATACAGCATTGCGTGGCAGGTGTACGCAGCGCATTGGCAAAGTATAACCTGCGCGCAACCCCGCATGGCATTCTTCGTACACCACACACAACGCAGCTTGTTTCTTAGCATTGCCAGCTGCAAGCTGAAGGAATGCTGGCTTTGCAATGCTCATTTGCTGAACATGTGCGCGCAACATGACGCCACAGTATGCACACGGGACAGCAATCGCATGACATTGCAAATCACGCATATTTTGAAGCAACGTGCAAAATTATCACATAAGTTTGACTGTACTCTATACAAAGCCCACCAATGACGCCGCATCAACCTCACCAACTGTGCAGTGGTCTGCAGGCAAGAGGCTCCAGTGTTTATGCAGCCAGGTAGTTAGGATACTAGCAATGCCATCATTTGCTACATGATACTGACACCCTTCAGTTCCCGGCAAAATCAGACAGGTTGTCGCAGTCATGGAGTAGAGAAGTCTGTCTGCACGCTGCCTGCAGAACTGGCCGGTTGGTTTGCAATGTTGTTGAATCCAGCAGGCAGCCCGGATTGATGGTGACTGCTGGAGGAAGACTGGGCCAATAGGAGCTGCTGCAGCCGCGCACGCTGCTCCTGCGCAAAGGCCAGGCCTTGTGGGTCGCTCGCTGCCTTGCGCGAGGCCTCCATGTACTTCTGCAGCTGCTCCTCAACGGCCTCCTGGTGGTTGGAGACAACCGAGGCCGGCGTAGACGTGTCCTGATTGCTGCTATAAGACAGGTGCTCCATCGCCACCGGACTCATCTCCTGCATCTTTTCGTACGCCTTGGCTGCAAAGCCCGCCATGCTCACCATCATACCCGCCTCAGCCAGTGCCGCCTGCAGCTCCATGCGCTCTGCCGCGGCCCTCTCCTCTTGCAAGCGCGCCTCTTGCAGACGGATCTCAAGCACCTCTATGCTACTGACCTTGCCGTCATTCTGTGTGTAACAAGATGGTGAGATGATTGCATGTTAAACCAACACGTCCAAATAAGATGCTGCATTGCACGCGGACATCACCTGCTGCTGAAGTTGCTGAATGTCTGTGGTCAGCTGATTAACCTTTGCACTGAGATGCTGAACCTCCATGCTCAGATGGCACACCTCCGCACTGCTGTGATTGGCCTCTTCGCGCAGGCGACTGCTCTCCGCACTTCTCTGCGCCACTTCCGCACGGAGTTCTGCTTCTTCAGCACGGAGCTGTGTCGCTTCTGCACGGAGTTGTGTCGCTTCCGCACTCCATCGGTTAACCTCTTCACGGAGACCATTCCTCTCTGCAGTGTGTTGAATGGCCTCTTCACGAAGCCGCTCAGCCTCCGCGTTGTATCGAATGGCCTCTTCAAGCATGCGCTCAGTCTCTACATTGCGTTGATTGGCTTGTTCACGCAGCTGCTCAGTCTCTGCGTTGAATCGCGTAGCCTCTTCACGAAGCTTCTCAGCCTCTGCATTGCGTTGTGCGAGCTCCGTGCGCAGCTGTGTGACTTCTGCAGAGCGCTGCTCCAACTCAAACTTCAATCTCATGACCTGTTCGTTCAACTTGTCCGTGCGCTGGCGTTCAGTCTCCACTCCTGCATTGAGGTCTTGAATCTGCTTCTGCTGCTGCAAGCACGTTGCCGACATAGCCGCCGCATTTTTGGAGTCGCTGAAGGCAGCCGCCGACAGCTCCCCAATGTGGGTCTGTACACATAACAAGTGTTACCGACACACGCTATGTAGCATACACGCAAACACAAGCAGGATTACAGATACTAAACACAACAATACAAACCTCCAATTCGGCGATGTAGGCTTGGGCTTGATCAACCTGCATGCGGGCTTCACGCATGATTGAGGCCAGATCATCTCCAACTTGTGCGTATGCATCAGCGGTCAACACAGGTGCTTCCGTCTGAGCACACGCGTCCGCAACCCTCGGGCCCAACGTCAACGCCTGTATGCTGTTGCCGAGGTTTGCCAAGGCGTGTGTCCTCGCCATGGTCCCCGGTGTTGCTGAACTCATTGAGGCCACAGCTTGCGCGCTACCAACACTTCCCTGATGCTCCTGTGAGAAAAATGAATGGTATCAGTGTGTGCGTAAAGTTTGCTGTCAAGCCACATGTCAAGTGCAAAGTTGTTGCCAGTCTGCTGCTCTAACACTTTAGAAAACCTTGCAGACAAGCAATGCGAAGTGACAAGTTCATATCCTGTTACACGCACCAGTAACAATTCGATCAATCCAACCAACTCCGAGACTTCTGATCGTAGGCCTTGTGCATGCATGTTGGCACGGCGCTGGCCCTCTTGGGCCTGACGTACATAAGTACTAGTCATTGGCCAGTCATGCATATCTTCGTCAGATGTCTTTTGCATGCGCACCACTTACCTGGCGCAAGGCCGCTGATGTTGAGGCAACAGCTTGCTGCGCGCTGTCATACGCGGACTCGCACGCACGGAGCTCTGCACGAAGCTCAGAGTTAAGCATCCGCTCCTGGCGACGCTCTTCTCGCAACTGCGAAACCTCAGCAGCCAATGCCGCTCGTCGAACATCTTCAGGGCTCTGCCATTGCGTGCAACCGTCACCATGCAAGCATATATATAACGGCTGACTGGAGTTTATGCTTGACACCATGCTGCGGCTGTGGCTCCAAGTCCCTAGAGCAGTACTCTGTGAAATGCGATGTGACCAAGGCTCTGTACCATGCACTCCAACCAGAGCATGCAGCAGCTCTTGTACCATTCCAGTTTGCCATGCAGCGCACATGTCTGCATGGACTAGTTGATTATTGCAATGTGTGTGTACAGTTACAGCGCCAAAATAGAAGCAGTATACACAGGAAACTACAAGCGCGCGTTGAGAAGCATAAGCAGCTGGCTGGACAGTTGGGCAGATCACCATGCTTACTGCTATTTGGCTTCAGGAGGTTGATCTGAGCTGATTTTACCTTGTTTGAGAGTGGATCTCCCAAATTAGGGGAGGCAGCAGCGGCGGACAGCTTGCCGTGCAGCTGGGCGTCGGCGACGGCGGCAGCGGCGTCACCGAGGAGGCTCTCCTGCCAGGTGCGGCGGTGGTGGCTGCGCTGCGCCGACGATGACAAAGACTCCGGAGTCTTGAACTCCAATAGCCCCGCCGCAGCCGCCGCAGCCGCGCCGCCGTCGCCCATTGGCCCGCCCATGCCCTGCGCCATGCTAGCCAGCTGCACCACCATTGCCATCCAAAAGAGCAACTGTAGTGCAGCACTAAGCTTCCACAACCTGGCAAAAAGTCATTGATGCTCTCTACAGCTCACGCATAGATTAAGCGTGACACAGATGTTTTTGTCTATTGGCTCCAAGCTTGTAAACGCTACTGCAGTGTTCACTGCAGCAAAGCAAACCAATGCTCAAGTGTGCTGAGATCAGCTGCTGGCAACCCCCTAAGCACCATAACCCCGGCTGATCTGGCTGATCTGCTTAAACGCTGTTCACGGTGCCTTCACAGCAACATCTGTAAGAGCATCAATCACGTCGCCCTTCCCGCCGCCACCGTCGCCGCCGCTGCGCCAGCCCTCCACGTGGCAGGCAAGCAGGCAAGGCATAACGCCAGCACAAACACGAAGCCGCTTTAAATTTGGCGGTCAAAACCGCCGCGCGAAACCGACTTTCAAACATTTAAACTCGACACCAGATCAGCGCCTCGATGTCAAGGACTAAGGTTGTGGATGTCAAAGACATTACTGATATAACCGTTGTGACCTCCAGCCTCTGGAAAAAGCATGCGAGAATGGTAAAAATACTGGCAGCAACGAATTTGCGGCGGTGGCGGCGGAGTCGCTGTAGTTGAGGATGGCGGCCACGAGCATGTTGCTGTGCATGTCGTCTGTGACATCAGCATCGACAGCACGGACGAGCGTCGTCGCGCCTCGCGCGTCGTCGTCTTTCCTTGGCAAGGGTGTTCCTGGTGTTGCCCTCCCCCCTCGCCGCCGCCCCGCCCGGGCTGGTCCAGGCCTGAAGGTCAGCGCCGCCTTGGACGTCCAGACCGTCACCACAGCTTACGGAGCCCTTGTCACTGGCGGCGGCATCTTTGCATGTATGGGACGTTGTACGCATGCACCGCTTGTGCCTGCATGCACACAATATGCATTCTATGCTTCAAGCCCGTCGTTTTAACTCGATGCGACTTTGGTATGCATTTCTGTCAAGTGCCTTCTTATTAATTGCTATCATATGCAAGCTTGGCTGGCTGGGTTGCTGCGGCATGCATGGCATGATCCCGCTGTGTAGCTTACGCATGGCCACTCATATACGTGCATGTTTTGCATGTATGCGTGCATTCTGGACCTCACTGTTCCTGTGTAGGTCGTGTTGTCATGTCATTGTTGCATTTTTGCATGTGCTGGTTGTAAGCTGCGCATGCTGTCAGGTAGTCGCTGACAGCATGCGCACTACACATAATCCATGCAGTCAACTTTGTCGGGGAAATCAACCTAAACTTCTGGTTGCTGTTGCAGACCTCAGGTCTGGCAGCAAAGGCTCCCTCATCAGCAGTTTGACTTCCGGTGCCCTGCTTGGCGCGGTAATGTTTGTAGCAGCAAAGCGTACTGTGGCACAGCACAGCATGGTATAGCACAGCATGGTATAGCAGCCTTGTGAGACATCCATGCATGCACATGCACAAATCTTAGCTCATGTGCGTGACCTGTTTCGGAGATGCGGACTGAAGTATCTGCGTTGTACTTACTGCAAATGCACATCTTGTACGTGTCCAGGCCGTATACCTGCAGTCCAACCCTGACACTGCCCAGAAGGGCACAGCACTCGCATTTGGTGTGGCGCTGTTGCTTGCATCCGTCTTTGGTAAGTATGTTGTCAGGAAGCTGAGTGTTAGCTGCTTGGTGTATGCACAGCTCCAAAGCTGATGAACTAAGTTATTTGCTGAAAGGTATCCGATTGCTGGCGACTAAGAAGCCAGTGCCAGCCGGTCCGCTTCTTGCTCTGAGCCTTGCCGCCTCTTACGTATTTGGGTCGGCTTACTTTGCTTGAGCACAGCAAACGGAGATAGCATGACAATTTTGCGAGTGCGCAACATGATATAGGTGTAGCAGCAATTGGCAGCGAAACGAACACAAACTAGCAAGCCAATTTACTACGAGTTCCCTTGAGAAAGTTGTGTGTCCATCTTTGCCTTGCGGTATCCGACCGATGATGGGGATCATGTAATTGTACACCCCCAAATCCAACAATCGTTGCTCCCTTGTGGCCCATAACATGTGCATCCTATCCAAGATTCAGGGGTGTGCACAGCTTTCTATAACTGGCTGTGGCACACGTATGAAATATACACACATATATATATATCTATATATATATTTATATATATATATATTAGTTATGCATATATATGTATATATATATGCATACCTAATATATTCCACAATGTATAAATTATATATTTATAAATCCTGGAATACATATATGCAATCCACCCGGGGATGTAGAAGGCTTATGTGTCCACATTATCGCCAGTATCTATAAGGTGTGGGCTCTTATTGTTCTTGCGATTTATTATGACCTACCTTGTATCCAAGCAACTTGTGTCCAGTTGTTGTGTACATGGAAGTTGGCGGCAGCCAGTTTCCACATCTCTCTCAGACACAAGTGCGCCACAAACTCCGTGCATGTCGCCTACAATACGGTCGCTGCGTTGCTCATGAGAACTACAGGTCTCTCAGTGCGTGTCCTGTAACGCAGTAATCGGATTGACATGCGCTCATGACAATGATGCGATTGGCAAGTAAATGGCAAGGGAACATGATGCGCAAGTACTGACCTGCGACAAAGTGAGAGCACTGTGCATGGCCCATATGGAGAGTGCTCGCATGTACGAGAGACAGCGATAGCCACCACTAAGCGTCCAAGCCTCAGGGGTTTGAAACCAGTAGCCATACTCGCCCCAACCAGCTGCATGTATACCCTGTGGAGCATCCATTATGTTTGACAGTAGCCGCAAGTTTGCGATGTGTTGGCCGCCTCACAGCCATGTCTTGCATGGAACTCACATGTGCCGTAGCAAAGCCCTCCTGCACAAGACCCTCCCAGATCATAGCTGCAGCAGCCATGTATGTCACTCCCGTCCAGACTTCGCGTGACTGCATGCAGGTGTCATCCACCTGTTCAAGCATTGCATAATGAGCACACCTGCTATGTGGCATTGATGGACACGTTTGTTGTGTAATCACTGTCGCTTCGACATGCGATGATCATGCTTGAAACCTCGTTTGCCTGATGCCTGCATGCATATTTTGTTCATAACACAGACATACCCTGCCATCTTTCATGCCGTTCATCGCACCAATGCTGCCGTCCTTGACCTGGTTTGTCACAACGGGCAACTGCTCAACTCTCGTACTTCTGCTTACAATGCTCTTGTAGCGGCAAGAGCTTGACAGCTGTACTCGCCTGCTGGACGTTCAGATCGAAGACAGTTTGCATTGCGCGTCGTGCGCGTTCTGAGGGTACGATTCCAGGCAGCCGACACGCATGTGCATACAGTTGGCCTGTTAGCTGATCCGCTTGGACAGACTTGCACCGCTCGTCATAATTGTAATACTCTCCGTTCCAAAGGTGACGCTCATAGGCCTCTTTGCCACATTGGAGCATGTCGGCATACTGCTTGGCCTCTTGCAGCTGGCCTAGCTCAAGAGCAGCAGCTGATGCAGCCTGCACCAAGCACATCGTTACTAAAGCCACTCATTACGCCGAATGCAAGGGACTCAACCCACTGCATCCATGCGCTGATGACTGTTTGTTTTGCAGCTGGCTGCTACATGGATCATGTTTTAACCAACGTTCGTGCATGTTGAGTGCATTAGAGAGCTTAGAAAACTGGCACCTGAAGGGCGGCAAGCCAGAGACCACCGCAGTATGCAGACTTGCCACGCACAACCCAGGTGTCATAGGTTTGATCAGGGAAGCCACCATTCTCAATCAGGCCGTCCTCATCGCGATCAAACTTGAGCATGTACTGCATGGCTGCATGCATGGCAGGCCAGCACGCCTCCAGAAAAGGCCGGTTGTTGGTTGCTGCAAAGTCCCGATACACCTATGCACAAAGGCCTGTTACTGTTAATGAATGCATGCAGCACGTGTTGGGCAGCCACGCGCTTGACTTCACGTTCCTACTGATAACGTGTGTAACTAGCAGTTGATGCAAGTTGATGCAAGAAGAACCTGAAGCACAAACTTTGGGTTCAAGTCTTTCCACTCAGAGGTATCGTGTATGTTGTACACATTTAACCGGTTCCATGGGTCTCCAAAGCCCAGATCATGAGGGACAGCGCCCTTCACCTGTAACAACACAAGTACAACATAGCCAATGATCCCCAAGCCCAACGGCAACAGAAACAATGTAAATAGCAACTCCCACCTTGTGTCTATTGAAGTTACCGAAATGCAAGAACTTTTGTTGTAACTGGTTTGCTTCAGACTCCTGCACAGATCAAGAAATGTCAGACTCTGACAGTCCTGGGATTTGGCAGCGTAGCCATAATAACACCTACTTCCATTGTGGCTTGGGCAAAGTCTAACTGGATAGACAATTCCAGTAGGGGAAAGTGCTCCAGGAGCGCAAATGAAGCATAAAAGTGCACGTCGTAGGTGTTCCACATGAGGTACTCCGCACCCTCCAAGTACAGAAAATGGCCAATGGATTGCGGTGTATCCTGAGTGCATATAGCAGATGCAGGCGAGTCTGAATGAATGGTAGCCAGGTTCGTCTTGCCAATATGCTCGGCTATGTGCATGTTGGAGACGCTAGCTCTGCTGGCGTCGTCACCCGGAAGGAGAGCATTTTGAACCCAATCAGAGGCCTTCTGCAATGGCTCAACCACCACGCGAGCGCTAGCATCCACCAATTTCTGAAGAGTGCTGATGTGCTGGGACTCCAACCGGACATTGTCTGCCGTCCAGACAGAGCCGCCCGCACTCAAGTAGTACAGCTCATTGAACAGCTGGCTACGATACCTACAAGGAATGTGACTTAGAAGATGCTCGTGCATACATGTCTGTACAAGCAGAATGTTGGTAATGTCACAGCGTACACCGGAATGATGCACCAGTTACCAGGTGGGCAGGCGAGAGTCCATTAGGATTGACCGTTGCCAAGCGTCAATTGCGGCCTCCCACTCTGGACATAACCGCAGCGCATCACTAGCAAGGTGATCGGCTCCAAGCCCGGCAGTACCATAGAACTTGGTGTAACGGCGATGATAGCCGGTACCCTTCTCAAACCTTGCTATGGGGCAGTCCCAGGCGAGACTGAATGCAACCTGCAAGCCATGCACTGTTTAAGAGGTTTGGCTTTGACGGGCGGATGAATGCTGTTCAACCTTGCGTTAAGCAAAGTCATACATGAGCGGTCCCTCCTGCTGGCACTTCACAAGTTGCTGCAACTGCTCCAGCATGACCGCGCTGATCTCCCAGTCCAGGCAGGTCGCAGTGTTGCACACTTGACAGCGTCAAATCCTGCAGAGATGGCAGCATGCACTAGTCAATACGATGCACAGCAACAACCACGCACATACACCGAGCAATGAGTGACAGGGTCTTACTTACAGACAGCATGGCCTGCCAAACGTCTCTGGCGGTAGGCACCCCACCTCGCAGCTCGCTATACGATGTGCTTTGGCCACCTAACGCGCAACTACGGCTCTGCTGGGACTCAGAATCCACCTGCCAACAGCTGTCACCTCAGGCCATCACAGCAGTTGCGAGATCCGGCATCACTCGGCAAGCCAGACTGCCTTCAATTGCTCAACCTTGAAGCACGGGCAACTAGTGACGTTGACACCTTCATCTCTCCTTGCTGACACTGCGATGCTCACAGGGTCTCTGTGCTTTCGCGTGCTGTGCTGCAAGCAACCACATGTAAGACCACGTGGCATGTTGGCCCTGCAGACTGCCATACACCTAGTGCATGCTGACTGCTTACCTGTAGCAATACACCCGCGGCATCCTCATTTGTAAACGTCGTTTGAACATGCTCATGGCTATGATCCTGTTATTGCAGGTCAAGGGCAGTATGTAACAACTATGGTTTTCGGGGGCACTGCTACCAACCAGCAGCAATCAGACCGC
>RHPI01002533.1:1460464-1525264 GCA_009103225.1 Chlorokybus atmophyticus | reverse complement strand
GGGGGGGGGGGGACAAGCAATATGCAGGGCAGTACCTCTGCTTTTGAGTTTGCACTGTTCTTAAAGCTGAAAAGCAAAGCCACAGTGGCCGCTGTGCTGCCCTTGTTAACAATTGTCCAGTTGAAGACGGCTGCTGGCAGGCTGCTGTCTTTGTAGTTGTGGGGTATAACAGGTGACACCTGCACAATGGCCAATGTATATAGATTTGCTCAAAGCCCCCAATTGCAAGCAGACGACACCACACATACGGGTGCGCATGCTGCCTGCATATCTACACCACGGCAAGCGGTACGATAATGGACAAGAACAGCCATCACATACCTGGCGGCAGACCAACGTCAGATCAGGGTCAGGTTCGGAGTCATACACAGTCCATGCCCGAGGATAAAGAGCGAAGTATGTACTCTGCTTTCCTTCTAGATTCCAATGCCAGCTGTCTATTCCGCTGCCACCACGGTAGAGCCTGAAGACGTAGGCCATCAGAGCGTCATGCGTTTTGATGGTACACAACCGCAGTTACCATGCATGCTTGCTTGTATACCCTTGTCAAAGTAATAGCTGGTGCTCACCCCACTCCAGGAGGCCGGCCAGGGAACAGCACTGTGCCCGATGCAGACTTGCGACCCGCTCTCCTGATGAACACCTACACGCCAACGCTGCATCTGGACCTGTATGGTAGCACGCACAGGCAGAGCCCCAATGCATCTGTTACCGAAAACTGGTCAGCTGGCACGCATGCGTCATCCGGGTAACCGGGTTGCAGTTGCCATCGGTTAAACTCCCCACGCCACCCCCTTCCAATGCCTCCACACCTGGCGCATGACGGTTATGCTGATGTACAGACTGCATACAACATGCATGGAGCACAACTGCATACCCGAGCCCTCCCAAAGGCACCCCATGTGATGCTTCGCTCCTCGCTTTCTTGTTGAATGGGTCTATGATCGGTAGCTGCATACCGACACAAGAAACTTGTAAGCGATGCATGGCACCCCTGGCGCTCTGTCCATTGCACAACGGCTGCAGGTACTGTTCACGAATTGCATTGCGAACAGCGTGACCCTGGTGTGTAGGTTTGCATACTCACCCTCCCGGCATTGCGCTCAGTGCGTACGTGCTGCCACATTCGCAATCCCAATGGAAGCTGCCACACATGCCGCACTATGAGAGGCTATATGGTAACTCTTCAGTACCAAGGTGCGGAGATACTGTCTTCGACAAAAGTGGTCAAGAACGCTTTACGTAGGTAATGCAAAGCCAGCATTTCGAGAAAGCAGGACTGAAAAAAGTCTTGACGTGTTGTACAGTATGTTGACGTAGCTTTGTGCAAACGAGTGGACCGTTCGTTTGTACAGAGCTACGTCAATATACCAATATTGGCTACTAATTGCAAGGGCGTACCAGACGTAGCGCCTCCCAACACCCAACTTGGAACTCCTTGAGCTCAGGCATCCCGGCATTGAGTTGTCTCTTCCATGCTACCTCAGGCGGCAGATCCTGCATGAACAACAGCCCAAAAACTTGCATTAATCAAGTATTCAATCGCCTACACATGCAAGCAGAATTGAACTGCATCAAGCACAAGCTCTTGTATTTACTACCAACGGGTGAATGGCCAATGGGTATTGTGTCCGTTCAGCCAAGCACCCCACACAGCGAACCAACTTTGCAACGCTCCAAATGCATGGTGAATTGCCATCATAGCATGAGCTTTACACGCTTACCTCCAGTGGGACCCCCGCCACCTGCACCGCCGCCACCGCCGGCGCCTCCATGCCGCCAAGCACGTCGCCCCTAGCAGCAGCGCTGCCGTGGCATACGCAACTTGTTGCATGGCCCCTGCTGACTGATGCCCGGCCGCGGCTAGCAGGAGGGAAGCCGCAGCGCATGCCTACACTGCCACCCCAGTCGTACGCTTACAGCTTGCTGCGTCATTGTTAGATGCTGGCGCATCCGATGGCGCTAATACATTGTTTGTGCTTGATGTGCAAACTCAGCCGTCGGACGGTGGCTGCTTACAGTAGGGTTTGGCATGTTTGATTGTGAGAGTGGCGCTTAGGGCGGCGGCGGCGGCGAAGCAGGAGGAGGAGCAGGAGGGTGGTGGCGAGGAGGCTATGGTGTGGTTTCAGTGCGACGGCTGTGGCGACTCCGTCAAGAAGCCCAAGCTCGCTGGGCACCTGTCGTCGTGCAGGTCCAGCAGGACGGTCTCGTGCATAGACTGCGGCGTGCGGTTTTCAGCCAAGGACGCACATACGCACACGCAATGCATATCTGAAGCGGTCAGTAGAGTTTAGCTGAGGCACTTACTACTTTTCAGCTCATCTCTACACTACCAACTTGCGCATGTCGCAAACTTTTCACTCACGCTCGATGCACAAAGTAGGCAGCTGAAGTTGCATGTATTTGACAGACTGGTTGGTGATTGCAATGACACGCGTCCTACAAATGCCAACCAGTCTCTGTTTGCAACACCTTGCAGCAGTAGTAGGAGCTGGTCGCCAATGCTAGGGGTACCAAGTAAAAGTTGCACTGGGTGCAAGAGAATATGACTGTACCTAGTGGTATTGCATGCTACACTTATTCGCAATCATGACTTCCTGTGACGTGGAACATGTCGCAGCGCTATGTCTCCGCTCTTCCTGTACATGCATGAACATGCATGGCATTGCAGGAAAAGTATGGACCCAAGAGTCAGCAGCAGAACGGTGCAAACGGAAGGTGAGCCTAGCAGAAAGACTTATTCACACTTGCTTGGTCCATGCAACTTGCAACGCCACATGCTCAACAACTTGCAGTTGAAGGGAGAGTTGGTAGCTTCTGTTTACATTGGTTGGTGTGTAGCGTACAGCACACTTACAAAACTGATCGTTGTGCGATTTGTCAACAGCACGAAAGGTAGCGTAAATGGAGCAGCACTGGCAGGAGCTCCCAATCGGTTGGGTCTGTCGACACGTCCACCATGGCATTGCAGGTAACACCCACCCACCCGCCTCCGCTGGCTTCCACTTGTTGAGATGTGCCAAATTGAAAGATGTGATCAGGGTCGAGTGTATGGTTGTGGGCTGTCAGTGCACTACCAACGTGTTGTGTCTGTTATATGCAAAAGTAAAAACGGGATATCTTTCCAAGCAGATGGCCGTCTGTGTAGCTTTCTGCTCAGTGTTTGCTGACTCATCACGGCACACTCTGTCTCCAGTTTGTGCAACGTGAGCGCGACGAGTGAGGAGACACTGTTGGCGCATGCCTCGGGCAAGAAGCATACAAACAAAGCGAAGGCAGCGCAGCGTGCCCAAGATGCGCAACCAGCGGAGACGACAGTCAGTTCACAGCAAGAAGAAGCTGCCAATGAGCCAGCAAAGAGCAGTCCACAAGTAACACACAAACGCAAGCAAGAAGAAGCTGCGCATGGGGCGAATGGCAATGTCACTGGCACAGTTGAGGTGAAGGCCACTGTTCAGTCAGAGCAAACGCAAGTGACTGAAATTGTCACAGATGTTGCGGTCAAGCGCAAAAAGCAGAAAAAGAAACAACAGGAAGAGATTACCATTACAGTGCACACCGAGAATGGGAGTGGTGAACATCAGAATGGCGCTGATGAACAGTCGCTTCCTGAGAAGCTGAAATGGCGCAGGTTGATTACTGCAGAACTGAAACAGGTAACACGAGGCTTCATGAGGTTCCATGAGGTCCCCCATGCTGCAGGACTGCAAACTTATAGACGATGTCTCTACAACATATCTGTAAATTTGTGCGCTAGCGCATATATGATTGATTCTGCGTATGCTGGGCAGGCTCCTGAGAAGGAGATGAAACTCAAGGCGCTGAAGCGCAAGGTGCTGGCAGTGGCGGTGCAGCAACTGCAAGGAGACAGTGTCGATGAGGAGCAGTTGGCAGCTACTTTTGATGAGAAGGTCCGTGTTTACCAGACTGCATGCATGTGGGTGGGTGCTGATGTACCTGCCAGTCGGTTTGGTGGTATGTGCACGAGAATGTTGTGCTCAACGGTGCACAACATCTTATCTTGCAAACTTGACAGGTCAACTCTTGTTCGAAGTTTGTCGTGGAGGGCAATTGTGTGCGACTGGCAGCTGCTTCCTGACGTCATGCCCATGCCATCGGTTGCCGCAAAGTACCTTTCCTACCTTGCTGGTAGTAGATGATATTAAGTACGACTCGCAGTATGCTATAAGAACACTTAAGGACGCAATCATTCAATTTCCGGTTGAATAGGATTGCATATAGCACTCTGAGCTCTATGCCATCTATGCCAATCAATTGCTGAATGTGGTAATACGCTTACAAGGAAGTCGGAGTACATGGCACACACTGCGCAGGTCTCCAGACAGCACTGCTCTCAACCCTGCCTCCCACCAGTGTCCAGCACTCGGATCTATTGATGGCAGCACAGGCAGCCAGAATGCCAGATGCATGCGGACTTGGCTGCAGGGTCTGTCCAGCCTTACCGCGCCTGAAACAATTGGGCTCTTCACCCCACTCACACCCCATTCGTAGTCTCTGAAGGCTAGCTGGTTGGCTTTGCTAGAAAGAACAATCAGCTTCGCGCAACAAGACAATCATAGTGCAGTCCAGATGGAAAAATTCAACCTGACCGACAGCGGCTTAGCATATGCCTAGAAAAGGCCATGCTTTGCTCTGGGTCGACCTGGCATGCAAGTGCTTTCAGTGCAACACATGCATGCCAAAGTTACGTCATTGCAGTACAGTACAAAACCTGATTTCGACCTATGAATGGTAGGTACTCCAGCTGTATTCTGGGATCCTTTGCTAGCAAAAAGGCAACAAACTGCTCGTAGGTGACGACTGGTTGAGGCACACCATTCACTGCTGACAGCGTCCGGTTGGGGAACAAGCCCGGAAACACACAACAGGGTATGACAGCAAACGGCTTGTTTGCCATCAGCGCGAAGTCCACAATCGCTTCTGTGGCTTCATCTGGGTGCATACCTAGCACTAGGCTGCAATCATACAAGAGCTCGTGGTGTTCAGGCGACTGCCACAAAGCTGGGCCGAACTCCTCTTGCACATGTGAACATAGTCGCGCAGTGTTACCTGCCAGGAAACCAGGCATGATTTGGTGCACGGAACTGCGTAACAGGTATGTCGTGATACTGCGACGGTTGCTGTGAGGGCTGACCTAGCCCCTGCAAAATCAAGTGCTGTTCTCGGTTGAACTTCTGTTCACGAGGGTCGATGGTGGTGCATGGAACACCGTTGCGTGTGCACAACTCAAAACCAACATTACCGCGCCCACCAGCAACATCCAATATTCCGGAGCCTTGGCTCAGTCGCTCAACACCACCAAACCTGTTGAAAACATTGCAGATGTACAGACATGTCATGCAGATGATGCATGCTGTGCGCTATATGCATGCCGCATGTACTGGACCATGGCATCATGCACCAGAAAGTTTCAGCTACAGTGCAACATAACTTTCACACCTGTCGAGCAACCAGCTGCAGAAGATCTTGGCCCTTTGCACCTTGTTTTGCTTGTCGCTCAACCCATGCGGATCGCCAGCAAGCTGCAAAGCATGTGCGCGAGCGGCGCGCTTCTTTGCGAGCGACTGCAAAGTAGGAAACAAAAAACTTGCATCAGATTCCACCAAGTAGCCTCACAGGCTTACCACTACACATGCGCGCTAGCACCAACCTGTGCTGATGGCTTACCTCCTGCACAGCTGCATTTGCCTCCGCATTACTGACATGATGCACGTAAGGACAGCTCTCCCCACGCAGACAGCTGCTCACCAAAACGCACAAGCCTCAGCAGAAAGGCAATTGTCACATAAACATGCAACCAGAAGCATGTGAAACACTGGCCCTTGGAGTGCCATCACATGTCTAACAGCCGAATAACTATGCAGGGGTTGCTTACCCTGTGAAAGATTCACCTTTTATTGTTGATCCAAAACTTGCATGGTTGGTCACCAAGTGTCCCGGAGCGGCTGACCTTTGGCTGATGCGGTGCAAACTGTAAACCTAAGCATTGCAGAGGACACCAGGTGAGAATCCTGAGCGAACAAGTATGCAGTGCAGAAGTTCTCATACGTTGTGCACAGCACCACCCCTTTGGCAACATACCCGGATGCTTATCTGCCCATCGCTCCAGCACAGCAATCTTGCTGACAGCCAGTATCAAGCCTGCGCGGCGAAACTCCAAGATGCCTGCGCTGTACAAATGACAGTGTCACTTACATGCAATGCTTCCGTGAAACATGACTGTCACAAGCGTGCCACAGTTGCGGACATCACTTTATTTGCCGCCAGTTCACTAGTGCGTAACTGTTGGCATCAGCCTAAAGTTCTAGTTTCATGGGACTCAGAAGCTGTACAAAATTTACTGATGCTACGTGATAGCGCTGCAATAAGTTATATAACCTACATTCACAATTTTGTTTACTGGCATGGTTGCAGAAGGGTCACGTGTGCGCAACGATATACCATGCAAGTCAGATTGCGACAACTGCATCATGGTAAGCAACAGTTTGGGTTGACATGCTGACCTTGAGAATCAACAACATCTCCAACCTTGATGCAGTCTCTCAAAGCATGCACCTGGTCTTCAGTGAGATGTGGCTCCGCTTTCAACAACAATTCAAGGACATTGCCTACGCAACCAGATAGAATCAGATCAGCTGTTCATTGGTGGCCATGGCAGACAGCATTGAACGTTGAGTGCAGTTGACGCATTGAGTGCATCATCTCCAGCCTTACCTTCAACATCTTCAATATCGAGAAACACTATGCGCCTGCTCAACTTTCGCTTGTGCACTACCTGACCTGTGCCATTGACCCGAAACAAATCAGAGGGGGAGAGAGCATTGTTTGGGTGCGTAAGAAACTCAGTCGAGCCTTTGTAGTGAATGCTGTGAGATAAGCCACATGTTGCCAATACTCAGGAATGGATTACAGCATGCATATCTCAATTGGCTCCAGCACAGTCAGTGAGCTTGCAGCAGGCCGGTGTGTGACCACGAGCTGAGTGTACGCTTACCACCGACGGCTTACTCTGACCAGTTCGTCAGAAGCATGCAGCACAATTGTGCAAATACATAAGAACAGCTGCTAGTAGATACAATTCAATAACAACCCATTGACGAAAGTATCCAGCGCTCAGCTTGTTGAAGGCGAACATACTTCCACAGTCTATTGAAAGCGTCGGGCAACAACCCACTGTGACCTCCATGACAGAATTGGTCAAAAGCCACTAACCGTGTGTGCGTATGCGCCCGTCACCGTCCTCCACTTTACCATCCTCCTGAGCCGCCGTGCCGGGGCCGGCCAAGCCCAGCGCCAGCACGTCGCGGAGCTCCAGCCGAGGGATGTCGGCGGCGGGGGCCGGCACCAGCAGCCTGGCAGCTTTCCACGCCATCCCCTGCCCAATCCGCCGCCAGCTTCACTGCCAGCAGCAGCGCCGCCGACGTCGCCGGCGCCGCCACGTAAGCGCCAAAGCGCGTGTTCAATCGATGCTGCATGCAGAGGAGATCTTCCAGCAGCAGGCGATCAGCATGCTTGCGTACTGCTAACTTGCTTACTTGGAGCTCTATTTGTACGCAGAAAGCAGCAGGTTGTGCGTAAGCTGCTAGCGTTGTTGCTGGAACTTTGGCCTCCTCACTCGTCTGCTTGCTTGCTTGACCAACTGGAAGTAGCTGCTGTGTGACTGTTAGTTTTGCGCCAGACTGCTGGTCAGCTGAGCAGTTCAGTGAGGAAGCACACATGTTGAGAGGCGTCAGCGTCAGCGTGGGCGGCGGCGGGGCGGGGACGCTCACGCTCGCCGCCGTGAGCACCGACCATAAGGCGCCAGGTGAGCGTCAATTCTGGCTGAGGGCCGTGAGCGTGTGCTTGAGTTGACGTCTGCCGGGGAGTGTGCATGCTTGACGCTGTTGTTTGTGCTCAAACATGTTGATGTTTTAGTGGTGCGATTGTGTGTAGTTGCTAGCTGGCATGCACAGCCGTGTGCATGCCACCTAGCAAGCAGCTGGTATTGCACAGGAAACGGTCATGTCTTAGGACTCAGCGTTCCCATGCAATAGCTTCAACATTGGTCTAATCACAAGTTGTGTTGACTTGCGGAGCTACATGAGAGTAACTGCGTGCGTATCTGTTGATCTCAGGCTTACGTCCAATGAGAAGCGCATACATCGCACTCAACAGGCCCAAGGCTGTCAACAGGCAGTGCGTCACAACTGCTACGCTCAGACTGTTTAGCACTGACAAAGCCAAAGATGAGGAGACCAAGAACGGCCAAGTCACTAACGATGACGCAAAGAAGGAAACTCACCGCAATTTGCCTCCTCCATACACCGAACAATACGAAGCTCGAGTGTATTACCCATTCTCGTACTCGGGACCTGCTCCGCGTGCATCCAAAGCCATGCAGACAGCACTGCGCGAGAAGTACTACTTCAAGGTCAGTTGTAACAGCTTGTCCAGCGATAGACATGAACATTACTAGCCTACAGCATTGGTCAATACTTGTATATGCTTGGGCACTATTGACACAGGTGCCGTGCACAGGTGTTTTTGGACAGCCATCTGTACAGGGTGAGCCACTGTATGATGAGTCGTGTGACTGGTCTACGTAACTCAGGCGTGTACTAGTCGGTGTGTTTCATAAGCTCATTGCCTGTTGTCTGTATGTATGCCATACATTTGCTCAACTGTTGCATACTTGTACCGTTGCACTTTCGCAGGGTGAAGCAAACAGTGTGCCACTTGCCCTTCGCAAGAGGGGAGTGCCAAGTGCCAAGTGGCCGGTTGAAGTGAGGGTGCCTGGCAAGGAGGATGCAGTTGGTCGGGTTGAGGCCGCAGCGGTGGACTTCTTCGAATCAAATGTGAATGGCACCAGATCTTTGCATGTTACATAGTGATGTTACACTGTGCCATCAGGTCCTTGCACAAACACTTTCTGCATGTCACATAGTGACTTGCTCGAAACAAAATTCCTGTGCGCAATGATGCAGGTCGGTATAGCTTCATTTGCCGTGTGCGGCGGAAAGAAAGGAGAGCCCAAGCCACTCCAGTCTCTTCTCAATGTGCTGCGGGCCTTGCATGACAATGAGGAGATGCATGCAGGAGCAGATGCGCAGGTTGGTGTTGCAGAATGTGGCCTGAGTAGCTTGTGTGGCATGGACTGCTGGTTGTTAGAGGATGATAAGAAGCTGTGCTACTGGCTGGGTATCTTCTCTGCTGTACTATACTTGTGCTTGACCACCACCCGCTAACAATGCGCTTTCTGCTGGCAGATTCCAATTCGCCCGCAAGAGCTTATGGCACAGTTAATCAGCGAACAATGCACAGGCAGGAGTCGTGGATGGTTTCCCGTGGACAAGGCGTCTAAGCTTTTCATCTTTGTACGAGCCACAGCAGCTCCTGATCCCACTGCCACAGAAGCAGCTCAGGGTAAGTATGCTGCTGTGCAGGTTCGTAGTCATGCATCCATTGCATGAACGAAGCAAGCAGTCATGTGAGACCATGCATGGCATGGTTCAGATGACACACCAGTTGCAAGCACCAGCAGCAAAGACGACAGGAATGGGAGCAGTGCAGACAACAACGGTGCAACACATGAGGACGTCAAAGTCGAGCTTGGCCCCTGGGACAAAAAGCAGATGCGCACAGCGCTGTATGCACTGTCGCATTTTACAAAGAAAGCAGACCTCAACTTGAATGAGCAGACGCTTGACAAGTTCGACTCTCAAAACTGCTACCTGCGTTGGTCTACAGATCAAGGTGTGAGGAAGCACCGCATACACGGTTGTGCCTCCTGTGTGCTTGCTGCTTGTATGCTAAGCCTTTGACTCGTGCACTTGCTTTTGCACAGGTGGGCTCTGGATTGGTGTCAACAGCGATGGTGGAGCTGCTATACAATTTCCTCCAGCTGAAGAATGTAAGCAGTTCGTCTGGATAGCCTGATGCTAGTACGCTCATGGCCAATTGTGCTTGCTTGCTCAATCTGTGTGCTCTCCAGCAGCCAAGAGTTCAAAGTCCAGTTCCAAGTCCAAAGCCGAGTCAGGCCAGACTGTGCACCACTATACCACAGACCTGGACTTGGCATCACAGAGTGATGAAGAAGAGGACTTTATGGCAGGGCCGAGTGCAATGCCATTGCAGCTGGCACCAGTGTTGTTGTACCAGAAGACATACCTGCAGGTGTTGCGCACAAGGGCCATGCTCTGATTACTAGCAGTGCTACAAGGTGCTACAAACATGGAGTTCCAACATGTACTTTTGCAGGGCCGGCTGAATCGGGTGCGCTCGATCATCAGCCGCACAGGGGATAACTCCCTCCAGGAGCAACAGGAACTTGCGGATGAGTTAAAGGTAACTTGGAACAGCTGGTGACTCCGCACAGCAACAACAACATCCGAGCTGTCATCAAAGAGTGCGGGAGCAACAGCAGGCGCCTGGAATATGCATTCGGCATCTCACCTGACCCTATTGTGTGCAGCGCATAGAGGGCAGTCTTTTGAGGTTCAAGTTGCGGGTGGTGGATCCGGTGTCAGAGAGCCAATCCGCGCAGGAACTGTTTCAAACATGGAAGGATCTACTCGGTGCAGATGCACTGAAGGATGCGTTGAGTGGACATGTGGCAGATCTGGCAGGCTACTACTCGGTAAGCGGCGCACAATGTTGGGGTCATGCAAACTGACATCGGCGATGCTATGTACTCAATGTTGTCCCCTGCAGGGTCTGTCCGCATCTGCTCAACAACGCAAGCTGGACACCATGACTATTGTCATCAGCTTTCTTGGTGCCAGCAACATTCTGCTGAGTTTGGCCAGAGCTCCCAACTTGCCGCTATCAATATCGGCCGTCATAGTATCTTTGGTGCTGTCTGTGCTTTTCCAGAAGGTGTCGGTAAGTATTGCTGCTGTTTGACAAGCATTGCCAATGAATGGCAAGTACTGCTGTTGCTGCTCGATTGCTTACCAATGCTGTGTATGTGCAGCTGAGTGAGGATCCAACGCGCCATCCAATCAGAGCAATGCGAGAAGCTTTGCCGGATGTGAACTGGAAGAGTCTTTACTCCAAGATGATGGCAAACAGAAGTGCCCTTATATTTGCAGTGGGTGGCTTCGTGTCGGCAGTGGTATGGGCTGTTCACAACATGTTGACCTAGCTTCTGAAGGGTAACCTTCACTATGTTGGTTATTGTGCAGATATTGTGTTAGCTTGTGAGTTGTCGGGCACTAATCTAGTGAGTTGATGTGTATGATGGCAGAGTCTCCAATGGCTACATTGTCACTACAATGCAATCAGTACTAGTCATAGTATATGCTGACATACTGCTTTGTAGGTTTGTTCTGCACAGACATGTTTCGCTGTGTATTTACTGTATATATTTACTAGCTCTGTGTCGGGGTGTTTGCCACGGTGTTGGTGTGCGCTTGTATGCTAGTGTGCGCAAATCCAATGAGCTGTTATGAAGCAATATAATGATAGAGAGCATGCTTGTGCCAGCAAGCCACACAAACACGGCAGTGTATTAGCAATGGAGATCTGGGGGGGCCCCAGACTAGCGCTAGGACCCTTAAACTGCTCAGACTGCCAACTCACATTACCACCAACACATTAATATAAGCACACAGCAGCAATTAGTAGGGAACGCGGAAATGGGAGCAAGGATGCAACTTGTAGCAGAGGCTGATGCGTTACGTCTGGAGCAGGAGATCACGATGACAGCAGCGCACACAACGCTGATAACGCGATAGACCGGGAACCCACCCCGCCAGTTCCTTTCGCTCCTTCATGTCTCTCTGTGACAACACAAGAACAATGTCTGCAAGCATTCTGCCTGTGCCTACGACATTTCCGTTAGCGTAAGCTGGTTAGATGTGCATAGCATAACTTGCAACAGAGATGCTAACATGCAGTACAACGCATAGCATGTGTATGACTGCAAGCATGGCCAACGCTTTGACTCATATGCGGGCAGGAAATCTGCTCCCCGCATCCCACTCACCTGCATCTTACCTGTACTCCATTTGTTGGTGTAGTAAGTGGTACAAGTGTGCATAGGATACCCCATACACCACACCTCGTTGCCTCCCCATCCATCTGCACAACACATCTAGCAAAGGACGTTTGTCATACCCTTTAGCCACCATCTGCCGCAAGAGCATCACCATGTCATGCATGATGTGCACGGTAAGTTGATAAGCGCAAAAAGCGTATGCAATGTGAGATGACCACGCCATGCTTGGCTGACTTGGCAATGTCACTTTGCGGGTGAGGTGCACGTCTACGGGGGATGCCTGTAAACTGTGGCAGAGTTAGTTTGCTGTAGATGCGGGTGCACAAGCCCACATCTTGAGGTTGAACTAGTGGTATGTCCAAGAAAGGTACGGATGTGCCAGCAGGAGACTCTGCCTGCGTGGGGATGTGTTGTGGATACCTCCACCCACAGCACCTTGCGACTGATACATGAATGACTCCAAGTCTAGCACCCCAGCCACAAGCAGATCATCCACAAATTTCACCACTTGTGTTGCCATCACTTTGAGCACAGGCATGTTGCCAGCTGCTCTCAACCTGCTTACAAACTTCAACTCAAAGTACCCGAGGTGATAGTTTGCGAGGTACACCCCCGCATTATTCCCCATAGGTATCCCTATGGTTTGGCGATGTAGCCCATCAGCTGCAGTCTGTACATATAGGTTAGCCACTAAGTACGACAACAACTCGTGCAAAGTGTCTCTTGTGAACCACTTGATTTGGCCCTCGAGTGGAGGTGCCCTGTTCTGTCCACATCCCCATACGTGAGTTGTTTCACCATTGTGGTAGGTGACATACAAAGTATCGACACGGTGGTGACGTCTAGCACACTCAAACAGCTCTGCCACCAACTCTTGCATGCCGTTAACCAACTGTGCGTGCTGGATGTTGGTATCCAAAGTGGTAAAGTCAAAAGTGCGAAGCAAGATAAGCATCATAAACTGTTGCTTATCTTGCTGCAACCTTGTCGTGTTACAATGATGCACGATGTCCTGGACCCCCATGAAATCCTTGAGCACGCAGCTTTTGTGTACCCCTGCTCCTGCACACTCTCGGACCACAACAACTCAAACATGGGCATCACGGATTTGTACGCACGTGTCAACCACACATTTAGTGAGTGCATCACACGCAGCGGCAATAAAACGTGGCTTTGGGGGTTGCTTGTGGAGCTAGATGGTCATGTACAAGTGTGGTAGCTTGTCAGCCCCTCCCGCCACCTGCCTGCAACAACTCTGAGAAGTAAACATGGCATAACGTTGCAAGATATCCGTTCCGCTCTCTTCCACAATGATGTAAGTGTTGGTGTCAAGTTTTGCTCTGAACAGAGACAGGTAGTACCACTTACACACGACTGCAAAGACCCCACTACATTAATTCACCTCTGTAAAGACAAACTCATCATGCAATTCCCTCACAGGCTGGCGATCCAAGTTCATCAGCACGGGGGCCGTGCGTGCTGGGAAGTCAGCCAGTGTGTTAGCCGTAGTCATGAGTTGAGATGTCAGAGAAGAGGCCCAGGCGTTGAAGAGTCCATGCTGCGCGTGTTTGCAGTCCATGTCGTTAGTAGAATCCCACACCCCTTGCAACAGGGATCTGAGGTACGCATTGACACAAGTAGAAGCCGGTGGCCCATAGTTGGTACCTGCAGTTAGCAACTGCGACAAAGTCGCAGACTGAATCACAGTAAACTTGCAAGTCACACCATGCAGCAACTGTGGGTGCGCGTATGGTGCTAAGTGAGCCGCAAAGCATATGCACAGTGCATCCAGCATAGCATTCTGGTGTGACAGCGTCATGGCTGTTGCTACTGCCGACCTGTTGCAGATAGCTTGTCCCACCATATTTTTGTACCGCCAGTGGATGATGGGCGGAACAAAGGTCTGGCGCAAGTGTTTTGGCAGGTGCGGTGCAGCTGCCGCGATACATCCTGGCAAACTGAGCATGTCAGCAACCGCATTGAGAAAAGGTACAATGAATCACACAAGTTTAGGGGTGGCCGTTGATGTTCTGCGCATGGTGGGGAGGTGCACAGTGGCTTTCTTCAGGTTGATGTCAGCGCTCTAGCTTTCTGAGCGTCCAGACCTAGTTTTTGCGGCTGCGATCTCAATAGCAAATTAATCATCTTGGACAGATTGCGTTTGTTGTAATCATGCAACATAGCATACTTCAAGGTGCCATGCTGCACACAATACTGCAAATATTGTAACCTCCGCATGTCATCTCTGTAGGCATGCATACGTCCATGCTCTGCAGGCGCGTGCACTGTCGCAATCGCTTGAGAGCGTGCTCCGTGCAGCACAGCGACGCGTGCACGCTTGTGAGCGAAAACTGAATGCACAAAACCTTTGGGTTCTTGGTTGTACCCACGGGAATGGGTGGTGCGGAACACTTGAATCGAGTAGCGCTCTCTCTTTCTGGCAGCTTTGCGCCATGCCGTGTCAGAGTTGTATGGCGCTATTGGCATCCGCTCAACCGGTGTGATGCCCCATCCATTAATACCCCGCGCAAGCATGGCCTTCTCCAGTGGCGTACGCACGTGCACCAGTTACATGTTCAGTATGTGACGTCCAACGCTCAAAGGCGGTTTTAGCAGTTGATCCCACATATAACTTGTTATGGCCTGCGGTCTGATACATGTATTACATAAAGCAAATAGTTGCAACACAGCCATGCACACTGGCGCAATCAAGAAGTCAAGTCCAACATCACGGTCACATTAAGCATAGTAAGAGATTTGGGGGGCTCAAAGCAGCGCCAGACTCTAAGACCTGAAGACCTTAAGCAGGACTATAAACAACTACGGGGCAGGGTGGGGTACGGGGAAGGAGTGCGACGAGGAGCAAAGGTCATCACCACTTGCACAGCAGGCGGGAGAGGAGCGTCAGGCCATGTCCATCCACATCCACAGCAACAGCAGCGACGATGACGACGACGACTGTGACAGGACGAAGTGATTGGGCCCCGCCGCCATTGCACGCACATGTGCTTGGTATACATGCGTATTAGAGCGAGGGTTAAACAACTCGGCTGACAGCAAGTGCAACATACACTTTGTACATATTCTTTTGGGGATTGGTAAGGACCAGTAGGCGTGCACTTATAGAATGCGCCGCTTGTGCTGCATCCAGTCTTAAGCCATGGCGGGCACCTCACACTCATACCACACACTCACACAACAGCTAGGTCGTCAACACACAGCTACTACAGCTCTGTTTTAGGCCCGTGCAACTATTACAATGCAACCTCAAACACAAACAGCACACACAGTATGCAGATGCGATGTGCAAGGTGCACCACCCCAATGACCTGCCTTGGGCAACCCTAAGCAATGGGATCAAGGCCCCCACAACAGGCGGAGCCGTTACTCGACTAGGATTTATGGTTATATAATGTACAGCAATAGAATGATAGAGAGCATGCTTGTGCCAGCAAGCCACACACACACGGCAATGTATTAGCAACAGAGATTTGGAGGGGCTCAGACCAACGCTAGGGCCTACTTAGTTGCACTTTCAACTTACACTACCACCAATGCATAAATACAAGCACACAGCAGCAATTAGTAGGGGACGCGGAAGTGGGAGCAAGGGTGCACCACCTGCACAGCAGAGGTTGATGCGTTAGGTCAAGAGCACGAGGCCACGATGACAGCAACGCAAACAATGCTGACGACGCTGACAGACTGGACCCCCACGCCGCCAATCCCCTTCGCTCCCTCATATCTTTGCGACAACACAAGAACAATGGCTGCAGGCACTTTACATGTGCCTACGAACATTTCTGTTAGCGAAGGTCTTAGTCATCTGTTTAGACATGCAAATCATGTGTATGACTGCAAGCATGGCCAACGCACTGACTCATATGTGTATTGTGCTATTGTATGCAATGGATTTAAAGCGTGCAAGCATAGTAGTAACCAAACGATTTTCTCGTTGATGACGTGAAATAAATTTAACATGGACTGTTGAAACCATGATATCAGCATGCAACTACTAATGTTGCACACTGCTACAGCCTTCTATATTGCTTGTCCCTAACTATTGCATGTGCATTGCATAGGGTATACATCGTAGTCATCCAAGGTCGTACTCACGTGCTTACATGTGCAAACACTAAGCATATAAGAATAAACTAGCATGAACCACCAACATTAACACAATGCATATAGACCCAACCCCCTTGATTTTAAGGTCGTAGGTTTGCATGCTTTAATGCGCCTTGATGGTGTGTTTGTGCCTATGCTTGTGTATGAGTGAGTTTACATGTGGTTTGAGTGAGATGTCCGACATAATATGTGTGCTATTGTATACCATATGGTACAACTACCAGAATATGTACATGCTTGAGTGACACAATCTACATGCAGTATTGTGTAATTCACTAGCCTTACTGCAGACATTATTCATCCACCATGCTGTCACGTGGTCTGGTAACAGGTGAAGTACATGCAAATTAAACTCGGTGTGCCAAATATCAAAGGCGTAAGACGGTTCTACGCAAAGCCACATTAATGGTAAGATCCAAGATGTATGTAGCTATGAAAATGAATCACCATTTCTTTTATGCCCCCCCCCCCTCCCCCGTCACAACACACATGACAAATTGTACGTATACAAGCGTGGTCGGGTAAAGTCCTCCAAAGTGCATGCACATGCATGTGGTGACTTGGTCCACACAGCTTAATAGCAAAAGTCCACGTAATTGTGTCCAACAGCGATGCGACATCATTACTCATACATGTTAAGTAAAGTCAAGAATTATCATATGTGTGTAGTATTGACAAATTGTAATTGACTCATGATGTGCTTGTGTGGGTTAAATTGCATGTTGAGCCTCACAGTTGAGCCTCACAACAAACCAAGTCAGTTTGTTGTGGTGTTTCACTTAACCCAATTGCCTCATGCATGTGGAATAAAGGCGCACTTGTGTTAACTAGGCAATTGTTTGCTCATGTAATCCATTGCCATAACATACCGGCGATCTTTTGCACTTCCCAAGAGAATTTATTAATATTAGGGTGGTAGCCCCCATCTGAACCTTGACAAATTGTTGCAGATTCATTGCATATGCACGAGAGGCGCAAGAGAAGCTGCAAGACTTCATGAACGTCCACCTGGGGATTAGTAACACGGTGTCAAAAAGGCCTCACTCTTCGGAAGCTCAACCTCAGTAATGCAACAGTGTGTGTGTATGTGTGTGTGGCTTAAGCAATGCAAAAACAAGTTGAAAACGTCCTTAGGGACTTGGGGACATTGATAAAGTAATTGCTGCGGTCATTAAAGTGGCAAGGAGGACAATAGAGAGAAAAACTTTAATTGCATTGCGGCGATGTGGTGATGCTTTAATGGTCTTAAGACTATCTCGAGGTTTCAGCAAGTCAGCCTTTGATTTAAGGCACCATCGCCGTCTGTGCTTCGGTGGCTCTACTAAAGCAGTTTGGCTTGATTTTCGTCGATTTCAGTAACCTCGTGAAACACCTGCTTTGACGAGACAAAGCAAACAAAGTGGATGCACAAACTGTAAAACTCCTTGATCGTGCTTTAATGCAGTGATATCGCTGCATAGGTTGATATTGGGATACCGTGGGGTTTCACTCATTACACAAAAAGGTTTGCGAGACATGGGTTGCTTACACACGTGTGCGACTCGCTTGCGACTTGGGCCAAGTGCATTCTTAAAACTGCTTAATGAAGACGATTTGCTATTGCTGGCTTGCTGCGCCATGCTGCTTTGATAGCGTGCCTCCAAAGAAGGATTCCAAGCGTCAATGTAGGATTTGACAGACGTATCGAACTTGTTAATACGACAACCAAGCTTGTCTACATTATTGTGAAGACCCGAAGCCTGTTATATATATTACTGTGGCCATCTGATTGACAGCTATCTGATCGAACTGTCTAAAAGATGAAACACTTACCCTTACTCTACAGCTAACCGTATAATATGCATTGAGTTAAAGTCGTCTCCTCAACGACTATTTCGTCATGTTCGTCGTAACGACAAGCGCCAATGCATTATTAAGGATGAAGATGGCTCCCATCAACCTCATCCAAAAGCACACGAAGCCATCTCTGAGGTCTTGTTTAGTGTTCTTTAGCAACCGCAATAAGGGCGAGTTGCCTTGCTGTCGGCTGTAGCTTGTTGCGCAACACTAGCCTAGGCAACACCAGTTAAGCTAGCTCACATACCGTAATACCGTAATACCGTTCAAATTCATAATCACACAAACGATTTACATATTAACAGGTACAGAAGAAGAAGAATTAAAACCAGTAATTGCAACAAATAACGATGTGCATAAACTCGTGGTTTCAAATGCAGTTATGGCGTAGCTGTCAAGAGTAATACGAACCAATTCGTATATCGCTGTATTGAAGGCATAAATAACAGGATACCACACCCAAAAATAATATATTAGAGACAAATTGAAAATGATAAAACTCTTATGAAATCAGTACAAAAACACAACAATAATAACCGTTGAAATGCCCATGCCGTGAGCATCTTAATAGTAGCGTGGAGGCTCCACGTTATATATATAGCCTTGTCGTGTGGCAGTACGTAGCCGCTGTGTCCACAGCCAAATACAACTCCTTCTGTGAAGCGCGGTGAGGCCACGACGCAATTGTTTTTGGCAACTTTAGCGGCACTGATTCCAGTGGTGATACTCCGCATTATTTGGTGTGCGGCATGGGTAAGTTGAGCATTGTCTGCCTTGGCAAAGTTGCAATGGCACGGCGAGCTGCTTAAAAAATGTCCTTTATATCGTTCAAATGCAGACCGCACTGTCAATCCCCGCATAGCATATCTTTCTGCAAAAAAATGGTGTAAATGATACAGATAACATGACGATCAATTGTTGACAATAGCAACGCTTTACTTTGTAGCGTATACCTCGTAGTGTTGATAGCTGCCAGCGGTAATGGATGTCCAAAATGCTCTGTTTCACACTTGCTCGTTCACATGCTGGTTGCCACGCGACATGACGTAGGTGGTGGATACACTGCCCTGCATAACCAACGAGTTGAAGTCTTACGTTTGACCTATTTATGCATGCAAAGTGCTCCCGATCAAGCACCCCTACTCGTGGGTGATTGGATCACCCACATTCCACGCAGATGCACTCAAAGCACGCTCATGCTCGCAGTCTACATGGGCATGTATCACACGGCATGCACACCAATGCCGTGACATAAGTTAGCCAGACGCTATCATGAAAGGGTAAGCGCCCCGGCTTGCCTCTAGAATAGGACAGCCCGAAGACCACTACGGTGTGGTGTGTATAAAAGATAGTATACTACATTGGTCGCATGCAAGGTGTCACGCATATGCAAACGTCATACACCACATCCGAGAGATGTGTGTGCTTCAAAGGCATCATTGTAAATAACAAGCACACAACAACAAAGGAAGGGGTGAGGCACAAAAGGTTTATAGTCACACATACACAGCCTCACGACGCATGCCATGCTGTGGGCGGCCCACAACAGGCGCGCTCAGCTACCATGTGACTCACCTAGTGCTGTCATGCTTTTCACATGGTCGCAAGCAGTGCCACCAACAAAGTAGCAGCAGGCACAGCAGCACGCAATTAAGCAGGGGCCAAGACGGAGCTTTACACGAAGCCTAGCCTAAGACTTAATCTTAGACCAGACTAGGCCCTCAACTTGAGCCTCAAGTGCTGCCGGGAAGCATGCAGGGGCAAGCGGGCAAGGCAGCAGGGAACTATCACAACCGCAGTGCATAGCCTATGTACTATATACCTTTGGAAGAGGCACAAGGAGAGGTTAGCTCAGGTCCTTTAGTAGGGGCGGTAGCATGCACAGCAACAGCGACTTGAACAGCAACAACGCCAACGACACAACGACATTGCTTGGCCCCCGCCGCCAGCAGTTCGGTGGTTGGCATCCAATAGCGCACAGGCAGTGGAATGCCAACACACGCAACCAAGCAAGGTATGTGCACTGGACCGTTTGCGACAATTACTACCGAATGCGCGCGACTGTGCACTCATATTATCATGTTATGGGTGTAACAACGAGCGGTGCGGCTGATTGGGCGTGTGATTGGGCCGGCCGGCCGGCCGGCATTAGGCAAGACACATTACCACCAGGCCATCAGTGACATACGGCACCCGCCACTGCCGGGCTGCGCGGTATGCGCGGCCCGCCTGCCTCTCATTGGCTACGCGGCCATTATTAGCTATCGGCCGTTCAATCTGTCAACACAAATCTCGACCGTCCAAAGCTCATCCCATGTCATGCAACTGCTCAAAATATATGCGAACTATATATACTTTATTTATGATGTTCCTGATAACTATATGCAATTATGACTACATATAATATAATGCATTGTAATTTATAGCAATAAGATATATATATGTATCATTAGTGCAAAATTTATATGATATATACGCACTTATATATGAGTAATCTTATATCATACATACATTACACTATATTTGAAATAAAAATATACATATATATCATAAAATGCTATATAGCATTATACACATTATATGCATATAATAATATACTATGTTATGTATATGTATAATATTATGTGCATAATATATATGTTACATGTAATCTTTTATACATAATGTATATTTATAATCTATGATATATATACATATAATATACATTGCAAAAAATGAGGACAACATAGTGCACATTTGGCGGCATATGGTTTCACATGGCTTATATGATCTGAACATGTCCCACATGTATTAAGATAATACATTAAGTATTAGGGTCAAGTGCCATAACTTGAGGATGTTTTTGAGTTTTGAGTCCAGCAATGAGGGCGTGCAAAGGTGCAAATCCACATGCACAATATCTCTGATGTGTAGCAAAATGTTGCGATATGATGACATATGCGGCGATATGGTGCAACGTGGTGCGATATTAGCAAATGCTGTTAAGTGTTTCAAAACTTAATAATCAACGTAACGTTCACGCCACGGTACATGCTGCAATACTTAGTAAATAATGCCGAGGTTACGACCATCAAAGTAATGCTAACCTGAATTACCTTAACGTTAAGATTCAACTAAACGAAAAATCGCATCGTTAGGCCACCATTTGGTCACGCATGAGATTGATCAAATGGGATCGCAACGGTGACAACAGCCAGTTGCTCAAAAACGCAGCGAAATAACCAATCATTGCAAAGATGCGTAAAAGATGCTGAAAAATATCTCAGCGGCAACCGCTTACCAACGGCGACCCAAAACTGCTAGGGATTTGGTGCAATTGCGGCACAATTAATGGTTAAAACGACCGCGTTTTTGGCGGTACGAGGTCGGGGCAGGCCCCATACCCCAAAGACATGCCGCCACTACTCATCCTCGTTCTAACTTATCCACTCTACCCTTTAACGCTAAATGATTACACGCTATAGTTACTGCGTCATCAAACATGGTCAACAGCCGAACGAACCATCTCGCCATTGTAGCAAAAGTCGCTACCGCGAGGAGAGGCGTCACGGTTTTATGATTATCATCTAGTGCGCGGCGTGACATTCCTCTCGGCTTTCACCCGCGACGCACTGCCGCGTCCCGTGTACGGCTGTTATGCCCCGCACCGGCTAGGTACCTGGCCGCTCGGCTCAGCGCGCAGCCGATGCACGGAGTGACTCGCGCGTTCAACCTCGATCACTGATCACATGAAAAACACAGTCGCCCTCCCGCTCATCCGCACGCAACAGGGTTCGAACCTGTGTCCCAAGCCCGCGGTACCAATGTAACAACCATCTCGGCCATGGTAGCAAAAGTCGCTGCCATGAGGAGAGGCATCACGGCTTAATGATTTTTTTGTAATGCGCGGCGTGACAATGGGACAAGTTGCGCACATGCGACAGCGCGCGTGTGGTTACCAAGGCATTATGCATGACTGCTTCACAGTCCCACACGATATGAGGACAAAGTATTGACCGCGACTTACATGCGGGCAGCTGCCTTCTCCCCACACTAGCCAATCTGTGACTTACCTGCACTTACCTGCAGGTCACGGCTGAGCCCGTAATGCGCTTGCACACTAGGCGCAAGAGGTTCTTGTACATCGTATCACACACCATCCCACAACTGCACGTGTATCCATGTGCGCAACTTACAACGCAGCACTTTATGCATAGCCGTCATGGCTGTCAGTAGGTTTGTTGAGTCCGGCACCCAGTGTGAACGACATGTGCTCCGTTTCAAGAAATGCAAGCATTGTGCTACCACCACGCATAACATCGTCCGCGATGTTGGTGTTAGGGTGGGAGGTCTTGTCATTGGATGGCCACTCTTGCTCCCGCTAGTCTGATTGGCTTGGAATCTTGGCCCGAACCTCGTAAACTGACAATATCTACCCAGCTACTGATTAGCTATACAAACTCTGCTCAGCCCCACATGCAAAGCGCCACTTGTGCAGTCCATGCGTGCAAGCATGCGGGGCTGTACCTTCCATCTCCAAACCTAAGGCACACATGATGTGTAGGGAGAGCAGCACAACTTGCAACCAGTCGCAAGTGCTGGGTGCCACAGCTATGCCACTCATGTCATCAAACACTAATAACGTTACCGCAATGCTACAGCACATACACGATGTCCATGCTTACGGCCACCGCACAACACAACATCAGCACAACAACGCTACACTCAGCAAAATGTCTAAGAGTTCATGTTGTTGGACCCATGATGCCAGGCCGCGTTATAAGTTGCAAATTGTGTGCTGGACTGCAGCTCCAATGTGTATGCTACCTGTCATGAACCGCGTGGTTTGCATTATCCTCCAGGTAATCGCAAGTTCACAAGAAAAGCAAATGCTCTGATGCTGTTGCACAGCTGAGTTTACCGCTCACTTCAGACAACTTTGGGTCGGCCTGTGCGTGCATGCTCAAGCAACTCAAGCAACTGAGTCCAGCAAATAACCGACACAATTCAAGCACACGGAACATGCCAATACATCATCCCAGTGGCGCCATGGCTGTACAGCTTGCATCAAAGCAACTGAATGGCAAACGTCCAGAGACACGACAAGTCAACCTGCCAATCTGTGGATGGCCAGCAATGGATAAAACGACCCTACACCTCTAACAGTTCCAAGTTGCGGCTGTTCTGGCTTTGCAGCGACCTGGTAGGCTGCAGCCTACTCGGTGTTCGGGGTGTGCGTGCCCGTACAGGCGGTGATGTTGGGATCTGTCCACCCACATCAGGGACAGCCCCTGGTGTGGTAACCACTAGATCAATGTGGCCCTGCTCGTCAACAGGCAGTGGTGAAAGCTCCATTGTGCGCGGCTCGGTGGTGGACACGACATCTGCACAGAAGAAGGAACTTGAGCGTCTGGCTAAACTGCTTGGTAGCATAGTCAGTGCAGCTTCATACATAAAGATGGCACTCAATAGATAGTGTGCAACTGCTTCCAGCAGTACCCTAGCACTGACCTATGGTTCCTTCATCACCATCCTGCTGCAAGCGCCTGTGCTCTTCCAGGGTTCTTTCCTCCATTTCCATCTTCCTCAGAGTTTGACGGGCCCACAGAGCGCCACCTACTATGACCAGCACGACCGCCACCGCGCCCAGCACAATCTCCACAATGGTCACTTTGGACAGCTTGTGTCCATGCTTGGACGCCTCTGCCAAGTCCTTCAACGTAATGCCACTGCCACCAAGGTTGCCTCATAAGATTGTGCAGAAACAACCCACTACTGTTGACTCTACATGCTTACTAGTACGAGTACGAGGTATGTGACCAGGAAGGTGGCAATAGGCAAACCCACAACGCACATGCTTACAGGACTGTCCATTGCGCGTAACACCATGTGATGAGCTCAGGAAGAAAAAGGCCAGCTGCTTACATATATAATGAAGCGAAATTGTGTGGCGACTGGCCGACCAGCGAAGCGACAATGTACGTTTTGAACGGTATCGACGTTGTTGAAAACAGGTAGTTCACTACCGTGTAAGGCATGTCCGCCAGCCTAAGCAGCATAACCCACCTGGCAGAGGCGATACATCAGACATAGTTGCATTGGTGCAATGGAGCACGCTGCATCCAAGTAAGCGACACATACTTGAAAGGGTGTTGGCGCTCTGCAGACCGAATCAGAAACGCTATCTTCTTCTTTCTGTCCAGCCAGCCGCGCACTCTGTGCCGCAAGAACTTTTGGCCGATAAAAAAAGGTACTGTCATTCCCATAAGCACGCCTGCGGTGACCAAGGCGAACCCTGGCCAGTAACGAAACACCACACCCGCCAGCCATAACAAAGGCGCAGATGGCATCATTAAAGCAGGCAAGAACGTCAGAGAGCCCAAAATAATAAGAGCAATGGCCCAGTTGGGTAGGTGGTGGTCTACCCAGTCCAATGCGGGTATGATCACCTGTCAATCAGCAGAGCTTCAGCAATGACCTAGAACAAAGATTAAGACATGATTGAACATGAACACTGTACGCCAAACAATGCGCCCACATTGTACCTTATTCGATAGAATTGGCCAGAGGAAATACAGCCCAACACCAAGACCAGCAAGTATAAGCAGAACAAGTCCCCACTTCAGTATCCATTTTCGCCTTCGCCTTGGATCGCTTGGCGGTCGGCTTATAAGGGGTTCAAGCGACGCAGATGGCAAAAGATTTGAATTGTTATAAGTCTCGAACAGTGGACTCAGGAGCAGCCCGTCACTTACTGAAGTCGGTCTGTAGCAAGATTCACATCCATGATGTTGGTTCTGGGTTAACACGCTCCAGCAGCTAGCAGTGCTGTCAGCACAAGCGGGCAGCACTGCCTACCGCTATACTATCCACTATGCTGTCAGCACTGCCAACCGCTATGCTATTCGCAGATTGCAAAACTCCATTGTGGCATGCTCTCTCAGCAACCCAACTGTATGCTGGGCATAAGGCAATGCACTACATGGCGTACAGAAGCATGCTAACCTGCTTGGAGTGTCTTCAGAAGACAAAGATGGCATGGTGCCTGCCCGCAAGGTATGTCGCCGGGTATCCTGATCTCCAGCCATTAGTGCACTTAGGCTGCGCAATCGACGATGCCTACCAATCACTGGGGTGACGACCACTGGTATAGCTGAAGTATGATACAACTGGTCGGTAGCAAGCATGTCTCTCTCGCGACCATTACCCAACTCAAACACCGGATCATCGGAAGCAAATGTGCGCTCTGTTTCACTCAGCATAGGCTGCTTGAGCTCCCGCTGCAATTGAGTAATGAACCCGTTAGACTGCAGCAGAACAACCAGACTGCTTTCTGTTGAGCAAAGGGACGGATGCGGTAACACATGCCATGTCCACTTTTCAGTAGGCACATCATGTGCGACGCAAACACCACTGCTTAGGGAGCAGTTCTTTCCAACACTGTAGCGTGACACACCCCAACCATGTCTGTTTGACTGCAGTGAGCACTACAGCATTCAGCTGTTGGCTGCAATTAGCTGTGTTGTACCCAACATTTGCGCATGGTACAGATCAGCAGTCCAATTGAAACCTCAATGCACACGCATAGCGCTGCTGTACCCAGTGTACGCTCATGGCACTATTAGCCCAACTGAAGCCACCACGCACATGCACGGGTGCAGCTAGCTGTGTGTGTTTATAACGAGTGTTGCATTGGACTCGCAGTAAGGTTGTGCTGTGCTGAGAGAGGGGCGGAGCCACCAGTAAACTTGTCATGAAGTACGTATATATGTAGTAATCGACTTTAATACAGGCAACCACTTGGGATGCTGCTTGGCAACTGGCTAACAGCCCTGACTAAGTATGCACACCTGTTACTGTTAATAATGCAATCAACATCGTTATGAGGCAGGATCAGAACCGTTTGCCTACATAAAGTAAGTCACCAAAATGTGCTGGTGTCAAGTCCCTTGCACATGCAAACCATCACAAAATATACTGTGGACATCGAGTGCCAGCGCAGTACCCTACAACGGCAGATAGAAAAGTGGGACCCCGAGCTATCTAGATCAACAAATCTACCGACCAAACTTACTAGAATCATATGTGCTTCTGCAATTTGGTTCCATAGTATATTGATTGACCAACGTTATGGACATGATACACTCTAACTGTCAAAGTGATATGACACCCTACCTAGTGTGGAAGCCAGTAGGCATCACCTCGTGCTTCGACCAAAGCAACGGCAAATACTTGAGCAGAGCACAGACTGCAAGTGGAATGGGAAAGTCACGCGTCGCCTGTGACAAGTGTTGCACAGTAACTCACCTTTGCTTGATTCTCATCCTGCGCGGCGACCGGGTATTCTTCTGGGAGCCTAATTGATGGCCCATGGTCGCGATCCTCCTGCGCCAGCTGGTTTCCGATCTCCAGCAGGTGCGGCGGGGCAGACTGCGTGCGCGATCGGCTGCGCTTGGGCCTGCTCAGCCCCACGGGCAGCGCTCCAGGCATGGCTGCTGCGGCCATCAGCGACGACGATGGAAGCGACGTGGAAGGCGCATTCTCGTCTACACTATATGGAAGCACAGGCGTGTTTTCCATCTCACAGCTATTGTGCTCGCCCTCCGGCGCAGCAAAGCTGAAGGCAGCAGATTAACTTGTAAGGCTATCTCAACCAGACTGCATCTGCCCACAACAACATCATGTGCCAAGCACCCTCCCTGTACGCTAATGTTCATGCAGACCTGCTGTCCACTCAGCAGCCAGCACTCGGCATTGCACAACTGTCTCTCCGGTCTTGAGCAACAACCCCAGCTCGGATTGGTTGCACGTCTCAACACCCTCCAGCAAGCCCCCCAGCAGCTGCAGCTGCTGCAGCCACACGTACACAAATGTCTGCTTGATGACGCCCCCGCCCCCGCCCCCGCCCCCGCTGCCGCTACCGCCGCCTGCTAGCTGTTTCAATCGTGCGCAATCTGCTTGCGGTGCCCTAATTGTTTCAGTTCGGTGCCGGTTACGAAGCCGTTCTGCTCGGTTTGGCATGAATAGAAACGGCTGAGTATCTGCCTGTTTTGGTTCGTCTAACCGAGACGACTAACTCGTACAGTGTAGTTGGCGGTGTCCACAAGGAAGCACTTTGTGGTTCTCGGTTAACAAAACCCCTGATAAACTGTTTGCTCTCGACCTGTGTGGCAAAACGGCGGCGCGGTAACCAACAACGGGATATGCGCTGACGTGCAGGCGTTTGGGCAATGCATCCGCCGACGGCAATCCCTCAATTTGTCACGTGCACCTTTTCAACAGTGATTGCGTTTCGAGCTCAAGTTGATTGCAGATGTCGAGTCCAGCGCTGGTTTTGTTGTGAACTTTGAGTGGCCTGCAGGCTTGTTGACATCTCTAGGCCTAGGTGGGGCCTGACAAATTCCTACAACCATGTTAGGAATCCTTCACCATGTCTTCACTATCTGCTTAAGTTATCGACATCAACTTGTACCTACTGTTAGTGCAACAACAACAAGATTGGCGTTTATAACGGTAACCACCACACCACGATGGTGGATGTGTAAGGTGCGTTTTTAGGTTTATGCATATGTTATCATAGACATGCATAGACAACTTACTTAGCGAGGACACCAGCTAGGCAAATACAGCCAATAATACACAATTTAGCCAGGGGGTATATCCGACTAACACTACTATACAACCCGACTAGCTATGTGAATGCGTCTGTGCAAGTGCATGCAAGTGCTGGTAGCAGCAAGCAAGATGGGGCAGGCGAACAACCTGCAGAAGGCGAGGCGAAGAGAACGAGCAGTTGAGTGCGGGCTTGTAGAACGTTTGTGTATAGTGCGATGTGTGTAAAGCGTGCTTGTGAAGCGCGACAACCCCCCGCGCCCGCCAACCCAACCTCACCACCAACCTCTGCCACAACAACGACGACAACAGACTGCACAATTATCACCTATCCGAGTATGGTTAGTGTAGCCGTTAGTAGGGTTGGTGTATTACAGGCAGGCAAGTACGAAAATGGCCTTTTTATGACTGAACAGTCACACACAGCAGCAGCACATGCATCAACCATTCACAGTCCATAGCAAGCATGCAGCCAACATGCACACACACAAACCAACAGCAAGCACGACCGCACTCTGCATGCGGGCACAGTGTGCTCCCCCCACCAAGGCATCACAACTTACATGTACTACCTGCTTTTGGTGATGATACCGATCATGTTGTGCAGTCATCTCCGTGGCACTCCCTCCCTCAACCGCCTGCACACCAACTGAAACAATTACAACTCAGAACAATCACCATACCAATACTTATTACCCAGCACCCGCTGCAGTCGTGCAGTCAACTTGCGTTGATTGTATCCTGCAGCGACCAGAGTGTCATTCAATACGACCATCTCATTCACAAAGTGTGCTCTGTAAGTAGTAATTCGCATGAAACGATATGCTTGAGACACCACAATGTTAAGATTCGCGAACATGGCCACATCTGCATGTACTTACTGTGGGTTACACCGCATGCAAAGGGTAGAAGAACAGCACCACAGAATAGTGCAAGCCAACCAGTAAGCAATCAATAATTAAGCCAATGTGCTTACACCCCATGCATGAGACAAATGCAGCATTATCTGTTGTGAACACCACACCACACGTTGCGACACAATCACCAAGTGAAGTTAGTGGCCAACATCGTGCAACACTTTTGTTTGCACAAACCTTTCAAACACCTATCGCATTGTGTGCGCATACATAGGCAAGACTGCTTGGACTTGAGTGTGGGTAGCGATGCAATAGGATCGTTCAACAACCAACATACATGCTGAGGACCGACTACAAGGACCGACTACGCGACATAGGAATGCAACTACCATCACGCACCAGTAACTGCATGTTGTAAGAATCAGCTGTACATGACCAAGATCTGGTTACAACCTATGTGTAGCACTACAGGCTGATTGCAGCCATGGTATTTCTCTCTGGCTCAATCCGGCTCAGTCCGGCGTGGGTCTTGTTGTTCGGAAGCGGCGATATCTGCTTGAACTTTCTCAGCCATCTGCAAGGCGCTTGTGTTAGTGTTGCTCAACATGACGCACCTTGGGGTGCACGCGATTGCAGTAGGGCTGGTAGCTGGCAGCAAGACGTTACTGTAACACTGTACCCTGTCCAGCGTTTGCTCGACGTAGTCTCTACCTTGCACCAGCAACCGTCCAACCTAGCAAAGACAGCAGTGTTTAACCAACATGGAGAGAGTTAGCATGAGACCACATAACAACTTGCGCATGTTGACAACTTACCACTTCCGGATCTTTTTCAAACCTGGCAGCTTCATACTCCGTGCGCGCGCTTGTTTCAATCACTTCACGCCTGGCACACCCCGCATGTTACCGCTTGAATACCCAACAGCAGGATAAGCATTTACTGGACACAACAGCACCAGGTGCTTACCATGGCCTGCCCTGCTCGTCCGGCCAGGTGAACAAGCGAGCCAGGCGCAGCACGTCACGATACCTGTGTGACAGAAACAGCCATGGTTGACACACACTAAGCGAGACATGGACCAACAGTAAGATTTAGTAAGATTGAGCTCTGTCCGCTGTGCTACTACTTCCGAGTCTCACCGAAAGCATGACTCCGATTAAACGCGGTTAAGGCAACTGCGTTTGATCACAGTCATACTGACATGCTGTGGAACACATGGTGTAAGCTACGCCATGCAGCATGCATGGCAGCTCTCAGCATGTGTTGGTACTGCATGCGAGCACTGTAGGCATCAGCCTGGCTTATAACGTTGGCATGCTGAGTTTAAGATGGATTGGAAGCAGCATACATATTAGCATGCGTTGAGACAGACCACGGCATCCACGCAAGCATAAGGAAGCAGCCTTTATCATACTCACAGCGCCAGCGCCTCTCTCCGCAGTGTGTACAGCTCTCCGCGCACTACCTCGGGGTCTTGCTCCTTCCTGACGAGCTGACGATCAATAACCGCCGAGACATCCTGCGGGTCCTCAATTATGGTGATGACCGGCCCAGCCCGCCTGACCTGCACCATGCCAGGCTTCACCACCTTGTCCCCGTCAGCCGCAGAAGCGGAGGAGGAAGTTGAGGGAGAGGATGTGCAACACCGAGCATCAGGACGCCCACGTCCCACAAACCTGAAGAGCAACGATGATAGCCTCCCCGTAGCCTGCATGCTGAGCATCCGCCGCCGCCGGCGCTGAAGCCTGGCAGGCTGCAATCTCGGGCTATTTCGGCCAGTGTGTCATCAGTGATCAACGTGATCAGTGAGGCAAGCAGGATCATTGAGCCCAATCATCCGCTCGGATCAGTGTTTGGGTGCATGGCCCAGCCGCATGGGCTTAGCGAACTGATCCTGGGTTCAGTGCTCAACGAACATGAGCACTGTGAGCATGCACATGTTAGGGCTGAGATTGCTGTTGCTGGCTGTGGCGCAGGCGGCGGCGGCAGTGCAGCACCTCGTCGGTTGGGCGTGTGAGTGCCTACTGTGTGTGTCCATACACGTGTTGAATCCATTCATTCTGCTGTTGTTGGGGTGGGTCGAGACAGGTGGAGAAGGCGAAAGTAGCAAGGTTGCAGTTGAGGTGTTTGTTTGCTCACTGCCTGGCCTCTTGGGGACGAAGTGAACTTAGAGGCAGATGTCGACACCTGGAGAGTACGTGTGTTGGTCGTGTGTTGAACTTGTCTCAGCTGCGCTCATGCTCGTTCGTATCGATACAGCAATGCATGCTTGGACGGTCAACTTGCGTCGCATGTGATTCGTTGTACTCTTGATTGGCCCTGCAGGTGGTACCGCTCTCTGCCGCCTATATGCAGAATATGGGGCTCGCTGTGTGCTGGAACGACAATAGCATGCCAATTCGGGCTGATGGATCCGCGCAAGCTTGTGCTCAGCTTTCCGCTAGTATTCAGAAAGTTTCATGTAAGAGCGACGACAGAGCTGTTGCAACAGTCAATTACTGGGCAACTATGGGCAAGCATTCTGGGATTTTTTTTAAGCATGCGCCTAACGAACAATTCGCATCCATTGCCTGCAGATCTGGCGCCTGCTCACAAACTTTCACTTCCTGGGCTTGTTTGGCATCGGCTTCGTAATGAACCTGATCTTCATGTGAGTTCAGTGCACTTGTTCTTGCTCAATGCGCTCTACACCATGCGGTTCAGTTGACTTACAGGTTACAAAAGTTGAAAGTATCTGACATCTGAATGTGTGAACGTGCAGCATTCAATATGGTTGTCATGTTGAGCGGCACACATTCGAAGGACGAACAGCAGACTTCCTCTTCATGCTCATGTTTGGCATGGCGTGCATGCTGGTAAGTGCGTTGTGCATGGCAGTACTTACTGTAGTCGCTAGCAGACTTGTTCATCAACGCACGTCCTTAAACGCTTGCTCGGTAGCCACATGAGACTGGTGCATATCATGCGTGCAACAATGAGGCTTAGGCCTGTTTTGAGCGGGCCAGTAGCAGATTCCACTGGCCAGTCCAGCACAGTGCCCACATCCGCTTTGCCTTGAGAAGCTGGTTCTGCATAGCTGCTGTGTGGCAGGTTGTTAAAATAGCTCCTATGTCGCATGCAGGGTGTTGCATATGTTGTGCCAGGGCTATCAGTGATGAGTACATCACTGGTCTTCATGGTGTTGTATCTATGGAGCCGCTTCAACGCCAATCAGTCTGTCAGCATATGGGGTGTTTTCCGACTACAGGTGCTGATGAATTGTATTGCAGTTTCATCTGCTTTTGCAGCTGTGTTGGTCAGTTTGTAACGCAGCTGTTTCACAGGCATTTTACTTGCCGTGGGCGTTGATGGTGCTGGCTGTGATGATGGGCGGGAGCCCTATCCCGGACTTGCTCGGCATTGTTGTTGGCCACCTGTATTACTTCTTGACCGTTCTGCACCCGCGCAACACCGGCAAGAACTACCTCGCGACCCCGGCTTTTGTGTATCCTGTCAACAATGACTGCATGCTGCTGTGTCATGACCGTGTCTCGCTTCAGGCAGCATTGTTGGTATGTTGTTACACTTGACTGACAACATGCAGACATCGGCTATTGGCGCAAGCGGGCATTGGGGAGGTGGACAGGCGTTATGTGCCACCAGCTGGCTCGGGTAGAGTGTTCCAGGGCAGGGGACAACGGCTCGGGACCTCATAGCACTTTGCTACGATGGTGCTCTTCTGTGTACAGTGCGCACGACAGTGTTGTGATGCCCCAGTACAATAATTGAACAGTGCTGTGTGCTGTTCGCGCTGTACGGTGTTGACTATTGGAAACTCGAAAACGACACTTGCAACACCGCAAGCATTTACGCTGGGGCTGTCTCCACACAAGCGCAGTTTTGCACAGCTGCTTGCCGTCCATTTGTCAGCATGCAATCATCTGTTGCACGGGCAGATGCACAAATACTATGGCATATCAAACAGAAGGGCACACAGCTGCGTGCGGCAGCTCCTGTATGCCCTGCAGCACTGATTTCATGCTTTTGTGCTGCAGGGCATATAGGAGGGCTAGCTTGATCGCTCAGCAACGACTAGCTTGAACGTTGCAATCAAGCTAGTCCCAATATGCAACCTCTGCTTATGAAACCAGCCAAGCAAAACACAGGACTGTCAAGTGAACGTATCGCAACTGCGCCTCATGTAGCTTCTCGGTGTGAAAGCACCCTGCGTATGCGCCACCATCGGCAAGCAGTCACTATGAACAATGGCTGTTGCATGGGTGCAAGTCTGTGCATGCGAGCATGTATAGGCTTGCTTTGGGTGTAGAAATGCATCTGCATGATGCCGCATAAGTGGCACAGCCTCGTAGATAATATGCGCGCGTGTGTGCATCTTGGCCAGCTACTTGCTTTGCTAAGTTTCCCATTAAACTTAGTGCTAACGACCTATGCCCTATACGTATGCATGTCTTTTCAGGCAGTGTTGTTCGCACCCCACAGAATGCTTGACAGCTCCCAGCACTTGTGCTCAAGCCAAGTGATGAACAAGTTCGCTGCAAACCGACTTGTTGTGCACGTGTCAGCCGGCGGGAGCGGGGGGGGCGGCGGCGGCGGCGGCGGCGGCGGGGTTGTTGATGTCCGCCTTCTGCTCTGCGAGCGGTGTCCTGTTGCTGCGGTTGTCGGTGAGCCAGGCACGCCTTGGAGGCAGGTCCACGCCCGCCGCAGCAAGCCCAGCAGGCGGCGGCAGCAGGACAAGGTGGAGGAAGAGGCAGAGGATGGCCACCCAACAGCAGCCCACAACCACAGAAGCCTGCTGCCGCGTGCTCAGCATCCAATCTCACACAGTCCAGGCAAATGGCTTGTGATTATGCACACCTCAACATCTCAGCATACACGCATGGCCCATGTGATGCCGTGCTGCTTGCGTCAATGCTCAAGCACTAACGAAGCTATCACCCATGAATTACTGCGCTGTGCAGGGTTATGTGGGCAACAAATGTGCCGTTTTTCCGCTGCAATTGCTTGGCTTTGAGGTGGACCCCATTAACTCTGTCCAGTTCTCCAACCACACAGGCGAGTGGTTAGACTGCATTGGCATTATGATCGTGCCCCAAACAAGGCTCTCAGGTTTACTGTTTGTCAAAGGTAGGGTACAAAGTGTTCAGAGGCCAGGTGCTGACCGGCGAGGAGCTGTGGGCGCTGATAGAAGGACTTGAGGCGAACGGTCTTCTGTCGTACTCGCACTTACTCACCGGTAAGTAAGTCAGTGACTGAGTGGGTGAGTGGTTTCAGTTATCACGAAGCACAGCTGCGGTCATGGCTTTGGCAATGTGCTGCAGCGCTGTTTAGAGAGGCAATAAGCAGCTAAATAGCAAGTCAAATCAGTGGAATGTAATGATTGTTAATACAATTCGGTGGCTTATGTCAGCAAGTTTAGTAAGCAACTTAAGGGCCAGTATGGTAGTCGTCAAACAGTGCATGCTATCTGCACGTGTTGAGTCTTCCTCTCACTGCTTCTCTCCATCATGCATTTTATGTAAGTTGGTAATAGCAGTCTTTGACGGTAAAATGAGCAGCACAATTCACCGTCCCCTTGCGTGTGTCTTGTGCTGCTTGCAGGATACATAGGCTCTCTTTCTGTGTTGGACACGATCAAGCGAGTGGTGGACAAATTGAAAGAAAAGAACCCTAATCTTGTTTACGGTACGGGCAGCAATCTCGTCCACTCCTTTTGGTAGATGGTGATGCATGCACAACTGCGCATCCATTTACCCTGTACCTCTGCAACAGTTTGCGACCCTGTCTTGGGCGATTCTGGCAAGCTCTATGTTAAACCGGAGCTGGTCCCAGTTTTCCGCTCATCAGTAAGCCCATGTATATCACACTCTGACTTGTCATGCAGTTCATGGTATGTCCGCCACCCCCTTGCATTGCCCTTGTATATGGCTAAGCGTGGACAACATTGAGTACCAATTGCTTCTGAGCAGGTTGTTTCTGCTGCATCCTTGTTGACGCCCAATGCCTTTGAAGCAGAGCAGCTTACTGGCCTGAGGCAAGCAGCAGGGGTTGTATTGTGCATATATGCAACAGCACATACACTGGCCATGTGCTGACAAGCTTTCCGTCCCAACTATTACAGCATTCGCACAGAAGAGGACGCATTCAAGGCGTGCGACCAGCTGCATGGCATGGGACCAGAAAAGGTGTGTTCAGCACTGCTTGACTGGTTCGCGCGTTCAACTTGAAGTGCTGCTGCTTGACAAACTAAGCCTCACACTCTTATCGCAGGTTGTCATAACAAGCCTGGAAGTCGATGATGAGCTGCTGGTGCTTGGAAGCAGTGCTTCTAGCGAGGTACGGCTCAAGAAGTCACTGAATTGACTTTACGTAAAACGCATATGTCACATACATATAGATATCAGTGTTTTGTGTGCAGGGTGTTCAGCGATTTCGGATAAGGATACCCAAACTGCCCGCATACTTCACAGTACGAGTGTGATACTCTTACACTCACACGCGGTTGACATGTATACAGTGTTCTGATCCGAGTTTCTACAGGGAACTGGTGACTTGTTTGCTGCGCTGTTGTTAGCTCACAACGAGGTACAGCTTGCCTTCGTGTACACGCTCTGTACGCGGGCCTTTCGACTAAACCAAGCATTGTCTGTCCGCAGCGACACAAAGACTTTGCGCATGCTGTAGAGCTCACCGTGGCATCCATGCAGGTACAAGACACAGATCATGTTGAATGTCTGCAATGGTTACCAACCAGTGCTGTTGTGTGCCTGCTGTTCAACTCTGTCAATTCTTTTGTTAGGCTGTCCTGCAGCGCACAGTTGAACACAACTCGGGGCAGCTCAGACCGCCATCTGGACCGCCCGCTGAGCTGCGACTGATTCAGAGCAGGGATGACCTCTTGCATCCAGTTGCAAAGGCCCGTGCAGAAATAATAGCCACACAATGATGTTCGTTTGCCCTATAGCGTCAGCAGGTGTTGTCAAGCTTAGATGAGAAGCTACAAGTTACAGGTCAACATTCTTTTGGCTGTGTTGGTAGGTAATTCTTTGAATGGAGTGTACAGAAAATTCAGGTGATGCACGTGCAAACAGCGCCTCGCAAACATGGCATCCACAGTGCAGACAGAATGGACAGCGTCCAGGCATTAGCAAGTCTACGACTGAGGTGGTTATCTGCGAAGAACTATGCAGACGAATGATGGCCAACATGTTGAGCCAAGAATGCGCAGCAGATAATACACCAAAGGATATTGTAGTATGGCACTTGAAAACTGTACATCACTCACACTGACATGCGCAGCAACGAGTACAGCCCTTTCGATTCAGAGTGGTGGGTGTTATACTCAAGGAACGCTCTATAAGCGCCCTCAAAAGATAGCCTCATCAATAAAGTAGCGCGCTTACTACCGTATAGAATGCACTCACATGATTAGCCATCACATGTACTGTCGCGCTTCAGGTGACTGCTGCACCGACTGCCAGGGGCGCTGCTGGTGCCGCCAAAGCATACATTCCCAAGATCGGGTGCAGAGACCAGTGGTCACAGCAGGTAGCTCACAGTCCATGTTAAGCTCTTGCTGTTTTGGTCTTACAGCATGGACAAATGTCACCGTCCGTCCTACTTTCCTCTGCAACACAAACCTCAATCAGGCCAAGCATTGTCTATGTGTGGGCAGGACAGGTGACCCAACAAGAATCTTGCGACGGACGGACGGCACAGCTGACTTACGTGCTCATCATCAATGTGATGTTGTCACCCTTCAGCAGAATTCGCCCTGCACAATTTACATCGTGAGCACAACATGTGCGGAGTTCACCAAAAGCAATGAGGGTATGAGGGCCTGCTGTGTGCCACACAAGAGACTTGGAGCACTCCAGATGCTCACCCAGTGCTCTCCTTGTCTGCTTCTTTACTGACAACTCCTCTGCGTCCTCCAACACCAAATTCATGTACTCGTCAAAACCCTGTGCACACAGTACAAGAGTTAAACTGGTGAAATGATGACTGGCACAAAGTCAGTTCCAATGCTGGCTTACAATGATGCGTCCTTCAATGCGCAGGTCTTTCTGCTCAAACAACCAGATCTGTATGCGTGCTTTCTGCGCACAAAATGAAGTTAAGCGGAGTTTTCAACAAAACGCGAGCAAGGTGTTTGTAGAACACACAGCTTTGCATTTCACTTACACTTTGCAAGAACCGAAAAATCAGGTTCTGCGCCGCGTTCCGACCGTCACATGCCAAGGCACAGAATTGACATCAGTCTTGCCACCACATGCTCCAGTGATCACATGCATGCATCGGTCAACACATACACAAATATGACATCCACATATTTGAATTGAATTGAATTGAATAAACGAATATGACATCCACAAATAAGACATCCATTATGGCTTGAGCTGTAACAAGAAAGAAACACAAAAGCGCGGTAATTGTTTCGGGTGCGGCAATTCCCATCAATGCGCGGCATGCAACGAGTTGATACCCTCACAGTGGCAGCCTACTCATACCAACCACAAACTGCAATGCTTGATATACGGCACCAGCGCTGTCAAGTTAAAATGCACTGACAGAACACTAGCGGACGGGGAGCTTTAATGCAAGCAAGCATGCATCAAAGTCGACAAGCCACACGGCCCATCAAGCGCTGCTCCAGACATCCAGAGCACTGTTAGAGAGGCAACCGCCCCCGCTGAATGCAGCAAATAGATGGTAGGTGCCTATACATAGCAAATGATGCAACCAAGGAAGACACCAAACAAGAGACAACTCCAACAACACTCACGATCGGTTGGGTCATAATCCGCTGCACTTTGGTCGCCATGGCTGCTGACTGCTGGAAAACCAGAAGTTCTACGACAATAAGCTGAGGCAAACAGTATAAACCGCACGAACACTCAGCCGGCCTCCACTCCAATGCTGGCAACCCACTCGTCCACGGGCGGCGGCGACAAAGCTTCCAGCAGTTGCAACACGGCATGCACTGGGGGAAATAGGGGTTAGGATTAGGGTTAGGGTTAGGATTAGGGTTTCGTGAGTCCCATCTGGATTCAACGCGTTATGGTTGGATCGCGGCCAAGAAGGGGTCCTGCCGAACCGGATTGCGCTACTGCTTTGTCAACATTAGCACTGTCCTGCTTGTCGCCGTGGTCGCTGTCGTTGTCGGGTGCCTGTACTGCTAATGTCGCTGTGGATGTGTGTTTCTCTTTAGCTTCTCTTCTTCGCATGGTGTGTGTGCCTGAGCCCGTGCCCGGCAGGCTTCTGGAGGCTTTCGCGTGCCTTCAAGTTGTGGGGTTGCCTTCACGCTGGTGAGCGTATACGTGAGCGCGCAGGTTGGTCCAGTTTGTTGCATGCGGAGCGTCCAAATCTTTCATTTGCAGCTTTCTTTCTGTGGTCACGTCGTGGGAACTGCTGTGCACATTGTCACAGTCACCTGTCAGCGTTGCTCTGCGGCGTGCATGCACAAGAAGCCATTGTCTCCTTCACTTAGCACAGCCAGTGCCATGCAATTTTGCGAGCAGACTGGTGCATGTCACCGTTGCATGGCGCTCGATACAAAAAGCGCTTGGCTGTGCGGCCATTATGCGGGTTATGCAGGGATAGCAGTCCCTTCTCATCTGCATGAAGCAATAAACTGTTGAAGTGAGGATTGAGGTTGGTCAAACTGACAAGCCGTGCTGTGTGCTTCAGATCGCAGTTGGGTCTCCCCGATACAAACTTTCAGCTGGGAGACGATGACGAACTGACAGAGAAGCGTAGTTGACTATCAGACATCCTTGAAGCAGCATAGCATTGTCAGCTTGCTGTGATAGTCCACCAACCGTGCAATGCCGGCACCTACCACTGCCGAAGAGCTTGTGCTCGTTCTTGCGGACAACACGCCAGTTGCTGAGGAGCACAAGCAGGAAGAGCAAACGGTTTCACCGCAAGCCTTACAGAACACCCCACCTCTCACACCCTCACATCCCAGAGTGCTGCGCAATGTCAGGTATAGTAAACAACTCGTGTCACACGTGGCTGACATATAAGCCTTGCCTGCTAACAACCACTTGTTGTGCTGCGCAGCGGAGCAGACCCTGACTTGGTGCAGCAACTCAGAGCATGCGTCGCAGTCAGTGCAGAGCGGCCAGCGAGTTGTGGTGGGCTGGCTGTTGTCCAAGAACTGTCCGCGCCAATGTATACTTTCCAACTTCCTCGCTGGCTGTCAGATGGTATGTGTCTTTGTTGAAAGGATGCTTTGTTGGCATGCGCTGCTGGAGCTGGCGCTTGTAGCGCATTCACATTGCGGCATTGCGGCCTTGCAGGAGACTCAAATTTGCCAAAAGAGTTCAAGAACTTTGTTCTTTCTGAGCTTCTAGACGAAGAAGTCCTTCGGCGGCTTGAGGTATGGAATGTGGAAATCAGGGGTCAAGATTGACCAATGCCTTGTTGTTATGTGATCCCACTATGCTGTTCCACTTGCTGATTCAGGTGTATTTGTTGTGTTCACATTCAGCATGAGGTGGAAGTTCAATACTGCATGTATGTCGCAGGCAGCACGTGTGCTCAACTGGGATACGGTATCAACCAGGTTGCTGCCGCTGCGCACATCTGAGGACGGCGATTGCTTGCTTCACGGAGTTTCCCTCGGCATGTGGGGCGTCTCCGATCGGGAAAATGGTGAGGCTAAACTACGCTATCACAGTCATTGGTGTGGCATCTGTAGCCACCAGGCCGTTGTGGCACACTTACATGATGTGGTGAAAGTGCTATGTGACAAGTCAGCAGCTCTATCCTGGTTAACTTGTGAAGTATGCCATGTCTCACTGGTGCTTGCTGGTGTAGTTCTGCGGACGTTGCTTGCAGACTCCATTGGGCAACCTGGCACAAGCAGCAGTCAAGCCTCCCGACTGTTTCACGATGCATGGCGTCAAGAACTGGTGAGCTGGATGCTATACTTGTGAGCACTCGCACCTCCGTTGCGTATGCAACTAGCTCTCTGTTGGACTGCAGTACAGCGCATCTGACGATGTGCTAGCAAGCGGTCAATGCTTTCACTTGTTGCAGGACAGGGATGCTGAGCAGGACGGGTTTGGTGCGTCCATGACAAGCGCACAGGTATGGACTAGAAGTCAGGCACTCAAGCGCAACTCTTTGTGTTGGTACACTATACAGACAACCAGGGTGTAGTGCAGTGCAGTGCAGTGCAGTTGTCCTCACTTCTGTGCCATGAAATGTCCAGTACCAGAGCGAGTGGACAGAAATCCAGACGATAGCAGCCACCAAAGGCCGACCGCTGGAGCCTATTCACATCTTTGTACTGGCCCATGTGTTGAGGTACGTCAAGTCGGTTATCACAAACATAGTCTGCAGCTCTTCGGCTACAAACCTGTTAAAACTTGCTGCACAGGAGGCCAATCCTAGTGTATGCTGATCGTATGGTATACGGGTCCGATGGCGAAGCACTGTCACCCTGCCGTATTGGTGGCATCTACTTGCCAATCCTTTGGGGAGACCCGAATAAGACCTTCCGTGCTCCCCTTGCGCTATCATATGGCAATGGGTGCGTGCCTGAGAAGTTTCGGTGTACTCTGTGGGGCGTGTTTGTGCATGGCAAAGGTTACTTGCAGCGTGTCCAGCACAGAGTAATTTTGCATGGGTTCGCGATGCTGCAGCCACACTGATAGCAGCAACGTTTCACAACAGGCATTTCTGTGCGCTGGTTACCGTTGAGGGCACTGGCGCAAGTGGAACAAACGCGATGCTGTTGCCTTTGACGTACTCCACAGGTATGTAGCAGACAGTGCTTCAGTCACGGCCGCACTCATAGGTGATGCGCCCTCAACATGCATCCATGGTTGCCGTGCAGGAGAATTGCTGCCGATACACTTCCTACCAGCCAAGTTTGCAGGGAGCGGTGATGCACAATGCGTTTTCCTGCTATATGAATGGCTGGATTGTGAAGATGCGGATGATAAGCGAGGTGGCTGGAGTCTTAAGGCTCGCCAGGTGCTACACTGCTGCTGGCACAGCATTGTGTATGAGTTATGCACAGGTTATGGATACATTGATTTGCAACATCAGCGCTTCACGGCACTTGTGTGAACCATGTACAGGCCACAGGTCCACGGCCGGAGTTCTATCAGCGACTCTTGCAAAAGTACTTTGATGCATCGTACTCTAGGTTCAGCGCCGCGACACAGCACGCTGCTGATGGTGCCCCGGTCCCTCCAAGCACATGGGGCTCAAAGAAGCCATCGGAGCATGTCAATATCGTGGTGGTAGGCAATGACATGCCTGCATGGGCTGCCGACTACAACAGGTCAGTGCCGTATGGCATGTCAGTGCTGGCCAGTCTGCGAGAGCATGAGCATTTTGCATAGATAATTCTAACGGTTAACGGTATCTGCCTTGCTGATGATGCGCCTGTCCGGGTAATGTACAGCCCTGAAGCCATCGAACGCGATCGGCAGCTGGCAGAGGACATAATGCGGGCAGAAATGTCACAAGCAGAGCGAGACAGTGAGCGGCTTGCAAAAAAGTCACCAGGTTCCCATTGGGTTTGGGGTTTAATTCCCGGATCATAGCATAGCAGATGGCTGCTTGCCACAATAGGCTTGCATCAATTGTCCCACATTTATTTGCATTGTTGGCTGCGCGTTTTGTGCAGGGTTTTGGGTACTTTGGGTACTTGGTGAAATGCGCAATGCACACAATCTCAATATGTTGCTTTGTGCACTTTGACATGACAAAGATCTCACACTTGTGTTACCATGCCGAACTGCGCGGTTCATTCACTAAAACTCCGCTAGTTTATTGAAGATGAGATTCAATGCACAAGCCTTTCTTTGGTCATAAATTGCTGTATACGTAAAAATAAAAATCATATGTTCACACGCAATCCAATAAGTCATGTGGATGCAAATTGATAGTTGGTTAATCATATTTGTGCTTTTAAGAAATGTCATTTTGTGCTGTAGATTTCAGTAGCATATGTACTTGACGCATGTTTTGGTATCATACAATCCATGTACACCAGGTTAACTCATGTATTAGTACTACATGGCTTGATTATACAATATAAAGCTCGTGGAACTCCGTACACACGTTTTGCTCACATAAAATCGCGTTATGTGTAAGTGTATGGCCTCTCATGTAAAAAACATCAAATTGGCGATCAAGCAAAGGGGTCAGATGCAAGTACACACATAACGTTAAGCATGTTTAAGTAAGTGGGCTTAAATTCACATGATCGTCAGCAGCACACACATAAGCCACACAATATTAAACATGCATAAATTACTGTAATATCTTTCGTACACAAGCAAGTCAATGACAACCACTACTTGTTGTTTCAACATGGATTTGCAGATAGTGTGAACTACTCGAGGTTGATGACACTTGTTTTAAGACCCGCATGCTTCGAAGAAATCTTGCAGAGCACTAGCGCTATTATGCCCACCTTTAAGCACTGAACCAAACGTGACATTTTGCACATATAATTGAACACAATTTAATGTCATATTATGCAGTAGGTGTCGTGTGCTACTCAGTGAGTAAGTGTTCACCTTATGCATCACCCTACTGAGAGAACCACTCATATACATGACATGCATAAGTCCCATACCTGCCTGACCATGCTTATACATAATTACAGTCCTACTACTAGGCTACAATGCACTGCCTACCAGTAGTATTGGGGTAATGGAAGAAAATTTCGGACAAATCGGACTTTTTTGGTTATAACTACTGTTGTTGTTAGAATTCAACAGTAATGTGTTTTGGTAAGTCGTTCCTCTCAGGTTAAGCTACACGCCCGTATCTTTATTTTTTCAATCAATAAAGTGTAGCTCCGGCTATATAAGCATGCAAAGATGAGGGTGTAAAGGGGCTGCCGAACATCACACTGATGGCAACTCCGCACACGCCTTCTTACTGAAAAAAGGTCTCTGGCGGTACACCACCATAACATTGGCGTCGGCGTTGAAGGTGGGAGTTGTTTGTAATGGGGGGAACGTTGTGGGGGGGTGTTGTGGGATACAGAAGGTGTGGGGAGAGACTCGTGCCTGAACCAAGCTTAGATGACACGCATTAGATTATATACACATATGTACATATGCAAAAATAGCACCAATTTTAAGGCTTATAACTTGTAGGGTAAAGGTGCCTCATTCGACCACTCGCCCTTATTTGGCCAATGACGGTTTTATGAAGGTTGCATGCAGGTGCAAGCACTTAGGGCGGTGGTTTTTTATAGTAATCTTCTTCTCATTGAGGCCTACCTATCGACCTACCTACCTACCTACCTATAAAATTAGTGTCAAATGAGCAAGTATGGCAGCCGTGGTTATTTTTTAGAAACAGCGTGTGGAAAAGCACAGATTCAGGTTTGGCAGGTACCCAACAAATTATGACATGCCCGTAACTTTAACAATCATAACTTCCGCAACACTTACTCGATGTAATTAAAAGTTTAATTGTTGGGAAAGTCATGATAAGAACTAGCTACTATCAAAGTTGCAGGCACTTTGACGAGGCCAGTCATAAGTTACAAGTTCTTGAAGTCAACAATGGCCATATTTGGGTGAACTTTTCAGCGGTCTGACCCCTATACCACCCCCACTTTGACACACTGTACCTTTCTTGATATTACTCGATTTGACGGACACAACATATTGCTGCATAGCTTAACTTCAGGGCGACTAGAAACATATGCACTTGGCCGCTGTGTAATGAACACAGCGCCCACGCGGAGCTCAATACTGCGAAAATGGGCAAAATAAAGCACCTACCCTAGCTATGACCACAAAAGCTCATTAAGGTTTGATAGCTGAGGGAGTTAGCTACCTATAAATTTAAACTTCACTCATGTTTTCCAACTACGCCGCAAGTTATGCCCTAAACATTGCTTGCATGCTATAATCTAATCCATGACATGTACATTTTTAAGCTTCTGAAAGGCGCAACAATTCCTATACCGAATCGTCAAGGATAGAATATTACCGTGTTCCCCTCGGTTAACTGAACATTGTGGCGTAATCTCACAACGGAATCTGGCCACCTGAGCCGGTCGCTACAGGCTCACAAGCAGGCGTGTCCGAAGTTACCATCTTGTCCGAAGTTGCCTTCACTTACCCTACTCGAGGCTAGTAGTGCAAGCAAGCAACTTGAAGCGAGTTGCTGAAGCGACAGCTAAAGTTAGATACCAATGCAGTGGCGGTATCATCCCCTCCGCATTGCGGCGGGGCAGCAATATACCTTTCGCAGGTATCCATTATATGCAAGTACCTTATGCAAGTACACTCCCGCCAAGGCTCTGTCACAGCCTGACTCGCAGAGGGGGAATCTTACCACCTTGTCATCATGAACAGGGACTCATTTGAGGGTGTCAAATGATGATACAATTATGTAACTTGGATCAATCCAGGTTACGCCACCGCAGTCACGTGCGCGCCAGCGTAATAGGGTATCTTGACTACGTACTTCAGCGTATGCTGTACTACGGTAGTGTTACTAGGCCTACCGCTGACTGACTGAAAGTCTCTCATCTTTTCAGTGTGAGAGAGGAGGGCGGAATCTCTCAAGGTCTGATACCTTGAGCGCCAACAACCTTGCAATGTTGAACTGTATGAGTTGCAAGTACCACTTGACACTCAATGCAATGAGGCGAGTGACCAAGATGCGGCCTACACTACCACTGTAGACTGTATCCCCACACATGTGTGGGTGGTCATGATGCACATGACTTGTGGGTCGTGCTGCACAACCCACAAGTCACAACTTGTGCAGCCCACCACACTGTGACTTGAAGTCACTGACTTCCAAACTTGAAGATACAGCAGACTTAGGCTACACACCACTCAGGCTGTACCACTGGTCTGATACACTGTGTGTATCATACGTACTTCTTCTGTCAGCCGCAAGGAGACAACACCAACTTGTTGAACCGAGCCTTATCCTGTCTCCGAGTGAGTCAACATCAAGGGACAAGTCCTGTCGTCTTCCTGCCTCGACACAGACCGCCGCACCTTAGTCATTGTCTTGCTTGAGGGAATCAGTATATAAGCAAAGCAGCACCCAGGGGTTGGTTTAGTCTCAGTTGCCACTGCTAAGGTGGTGTTGTGAGCAAGGTTGCGGGGTGCATCTCCCCGCAAGCACATCAAGATGGCTCGCCTCCACCTCGCCCTCATCCTCCTCATCCTCCCCGCCCTCGCCGCCGCCCACAATGTGGGTGTGCACATGTGCATGTGTGCACCTGTGCGCCTCTGTATCTGTGTATCTGTATCAGTACCGCTCTGTGTATGCATCTGTCTCATATCCCTGTATGCGTCTTGGGTGATGCACATTGTTGACATGTGTCCACCTTCACCCCCCAGACCAAGGCCCCCCTCCAGTCTCACCGTGCTTACAACGTCGCCCACCGCGGTTCCCCCGGCGCGTTGCCGGAAGAGACCCCCGAGGGGTACCGGCTCGCCATCGCGCTGGGCGCAGACTTCATCGAGGGAGACGTGCTCGTCACCAAGGACTACAAACTCATCATGAGACATGACCCGGACCTGTAAGGAGGGGTGTGGGTGTGTCTGGCTGACGCGTACGTATGTGTGCACGCGCACGTGGGCATGCGCGCGCGTATGTGTGTGTGTGCACAGTGCCATGCTTTACCGCACCGAGCTGTGTGGGTGTAAGCACACACGTGTGCTGATACCTCACCTCCCTTGTGCAGGAGCATCACCACCGATGTTGCCTCCCGCCCCGAGTTTGCCGGCCGCAACCGCACGCTCTCGGTTGATGGCCTCGTCACCAACGGCTTCTTCACCTGTGAGCACACACACAATTGCATGTGCTCGGCCATACAACACCACACTGTGTTTCCAGCACCCAACATGTGTCTCGTACAACAGTCGACTTCACCCTGGCGGAGATCGAGTCTCTGTATGCCAAACAGCCCCTCGCCTTCCGCAACCCCAACCTCAACCACAACTTCAGGGTGAGCAGCGCGTGTAGTCTGCGTGCTGAGATTGGGGTTGGGTTGAGTATGTTGGGATCATAACACGGTGATGAGCTGAGACACAACTTTGCATGCAGGTGTCGACCTTTGCTGAGTTCCTGTCGATTGCCCTGAATGCCGATCGCATCGTTGGTAAGTGTGTAGATGGTGTTGGAATGTGTGGCCGCGCATACTGTACCGCGTGTGTGTATATGTGTGCGTGCATGCCCGCTGTATGTGTGCGTGTCTGCATAGGCGTGTGCGTCCGTTTGTGTTTGTGTGACATATACTCATGCGTGCGTGCAGACACACATGTCTGTGCATGTCCACTTGTAACACTGACTTGCGCTTATGGCAGGCGTGTACCCTGAGATCAAGAACCCCACCTTCATGAACAAGTACGCCTTCCAGGAGCGCGGCCGCACCGACCGCGCCGAGGACCTGTTCATGGCAGAGCTCAAGCGATACGGCTACCACGGAAAGTGAGTCAACACAACTCATCGTAAACACAAATTGTTCGTGACTAAGGTAGTATCTTCTTCCAGGCTTGGGTCTAATGCGTGGAAGGCTCAGCCCCTGTTCATCCAGTCCTTTGAGATCAAGTCCCTCGAGTACGTCCGCGACAACAAGCTCACAGACTCTCCTCTCGTCTTCCTCATGAACGGGTACACACTTACATACCCAACTATACACCACGTGTCCTAATACACACTCCTGATACACCCACACCCACACCCACACTCTCGTGTCCAGTTACTCTGACCCCCCCACCATCGACACAAACCTGACCTGGGCCGAGGTGAGCACCGACGCGTACCTGGACTACGTGGCCAGCTTCTGCGTGGGCATCGGGCCGTGGAAGGACAACATCGTCAAGACGCTCGCCAACGGCTACGCCTCGCTGCCGCCCACGGACCTCGTCACGAGAGCGCATGAACGCAACATGCAGGTGAGAGAGTGTGGGTGGGTGGGTGCGTGGGACTGTCTGTAGTGGTTGTGTCTCTGCCTCAGTGCACGCACACACGCATGCACACGTACACATGCACATAGGTGTGTGCATGCATGTGTGCGTGCGCGACACGCACGCACACATACACACACGCGCGTACGCGCTTAAGCCCATGTGCGTGTATTTGGTATGTCTGTGTGTGAAACTCTGGACTGATCACATTGTGTCTCTTGTATAGGTGCATCCTTACACGTTCAGGAATGAGAACGTGTACCTCAAGTGGGACTACCTGGAGGACCCCACGCGCGAGTACGACCTCTTCTTCAACGAGATCGGCGTCGACGGCGTGTTCACCGACCAGACGTGGACGCTCAAGACGTGGCAGGACGGCCAGGTGCGTACTGTTGACACAGATGTGTAGTGTGGGTATGTTGTGTCGAATGTGTGGACATAATGTTGGGTTTGTGTGTACTTGTGTGCAGGATGGCATCAAGAACACCGCGACGCTTAAGAAGCTTATCCATGCTGAGGAGAAGCTTATCAAGCAGGCTAAGCGCAGCGCGGTTTAAGGGGTAGTTTTGTTCTTCACCAATTGCATTACATTAGCTACTAAGTTGGCAAGCATCGAATCAGCAGTATTTTTGGCTTGTATATGGCTGTAAGTTGCGCACTGCTGGCAAAAGTCAGTGGTGATAGCGGCCAGACACATTGAACATTCGATTCATCTTTCTCCATGTTTATCTTTGGTGATTTGTGCTACTTTATAGCCGTGCGGTGTTCAGTTGGCATACAGACACAACCGAAGATGTATGTGATGACACGTTGCCATCAGCCAAGCATGCACACCAGCACATGAATGTCGATCCGTCAACGTTGCTGTGGCATTCACTATACCGCGGAGGCAACTGCTGTATGCAAGAGGACTTTCGCTTACTTTGCTGAAGCACGAAGCAAAACAACACACACAGCAAGCAGGGTGGAGAACACTGAGTAGTAGGACAGCAATGGCACATCGCGTGCACGCTCTTATATGCATAGTACCGGTCATGCCAAACTTGCGCAACATGCACGGTGTCAGTCCTGTGATTGCCGCTGAAACTTTACGTCAGGGTAAAAGCGAGCGTTTTCATCATTCATCTCGCCTGTAAACAAAGTGGGTATGCTATGTGTAGTCTGCCTGTCACAGTATTGTGTGTGTATCAACGGGTGCTGAGCCCCTTCCTACCTGCCACGTGCATGAGCTCAGCGTGGGGCTGCTGTGTTGTGTGACCATACCCTAACACCTTGGTACCGCAATGTGCCTGAACAAAACTCTCACGGGCAGCTGCGTTGCATGCGCTCATGCGTGGTAGTGTGTAACGGTATTCCCCCTCCCGCCAAACCATGCGGCGGGCGGCGGCGGCGGCGCAGACGTGGCGGCGTCTCGCCGCTCCGCCCCTTGCCGTTGCTGTGCCCGGGGGCGACAGCTGTCTCGTTCGTCTGACACATGCGGGATTCGCCGCCGCCGCCGCCGCCGCGTCGTCCTCGTCCTCGTCCTCGTCGGGGGGGAGGCTGGCGGGCAAGGTTGCTCTTATCACAGGAGGAGGAAGGTGAGGGGTTGTGGAGTGGAGTGGAGTGGAGTGGATCTTGTTTGAGGCAGAGTGTTGTGCTTTGGTGAGTGGAGACAATGCGTGAGTGAACGGATCGAGTTGGGCGCTGGGTGGGCGTGTGTCAGTGTCATTGCTTCTATGAAGGATTGCATGTGTGTGCGTTTCTGTTGTGTAGTGGTGTTGTTCTTCGATGCCATGGGCGAGATGTTTCACTTACACATAACCACTTGGCGTTGGTGTCGAAATCGAAACAAGCACAAGTGAAACATCCCATGCCCCTGTACCAATATAATGGCAGCGTTACTGGGTTAGTTTAGTTGAGCTGCATCCTTGTAGTGAGTCAGTCAGAGTTGTTGATGTCAATGCAATGGTTACGAAATCTCAAATCTCTTATGCTCCGATGTTCCAGCCTGGGCAGACGCATAAACACACACATACACACATGCGTGCACGCACACAGGCACACACGTACACAGCCACATGCACACAATCAACTGCACGCACGCACACACACACAGGCATGCACCACCATATCTGTGCTGGTGGTACCCATTCGCTCACCCCCCCACTGCTCATCAGGTTATACTGGCATTGAGTATCCACTCACCACACTCACATGTGTTCACGCCACCACCAGCGGCATAGGCAAGGCTTCCTGCGAGCTGTTTGCGCGTGAGGGTGCACGTGTTGTCGTGGCGGACGTGCGTGAAGACGCCGCCTCGGACGTGGCTCGCGGCATCCGCGACGCCGGCCACGCCGCTGTTCATGTATCCGGGGACGTGTCCAACGCGGACCACGCCCGCGCCATGGTCGAGGCCGCCGAGCGCGAGTTCGGGGCGTTACACGTGCTGTTCAACAATGCGGGGGTGATGTTGGCGGGGGATGACAGGCCGGAAGACACGGACGAGGAGGTTATAACCAAGACGCTGAATGTCAATGTCAAGGGGGTGATCAACGGGTGCAAGTTTGGGATACCGGCCATGAGGAGAGCGGGAGGTGGGAGTATTGTGAATACGGCGTCGTTTGTTGCCCTCATGGGCGCCGCCACGCCTCAGGTAGACGCTGATTGTGTGATTGCATGTGTGCACACGTGTGTACATGCATTTGTGTTCAGGTGCATGTGTGTTGGTGAACATGTTCAGGCGCAGGAATGTTGGCAACAGTGCGCGTGCGCACGCATGTGCGCGTGTGCAGGCATGCGTGCGTGAATGCACGCACGCATGTGTGTGAGCGTGCGTTGGTCCATGTGCCTGCTTGTAAATCTGCATGTATGCATGCGCACGTGCACGCGCTTGCGTGTGCTCGTCACCATCACCGTGCCCGCAGATAGCCTACACCGCGAGCAAGGGCGCCGTCCTGGCCCTCACCCGCGAGATCGCCGTGATCCATGCCCGCGAGAACATTCGCGCCAACGCTCTCTGCCCGGGTCCCCTCCGCACGGAGCTCCTGATGAAGTTTCTCGACACCGACGACAAGCGCAGGAGGAGACTCGTGCATATCCCCGTCGGGAGGTTCGGCGAAGCGACCGAGATGGCGAGAGCGGCGCTGTTCCTTGCGAGCGATGTGGACTCGAGCTTCATGACGGGAGCGGCACTCGTCGTGGATGGAGGCATCACTGCTGCGTACGTCACACCCGAATGACGGCATGTGACAATGCAAGTACCGGCCTGCCTCCATCGTGTCGGGTCTGCAGCGTGTTTGACTTGTAGAACAGCTAGTGTGTGGAGTGCATCATAGTAGGAGGATTGACAATTGTGTGCACAATACGGAGGTAACACTCAATCAAGATCGCACTGAGAAGGTTGGCATTGTTTGTATATGATTGGGCACGTAATGCACCGTTGCTAATATGCACTCTGCATCTTTAATGTGTCTGCTTGTGATGGTAATTCATGAGCTGTTATGGCATGCATCCATAGACCTTGCAACGAGCGGGAATTGAATGTCCTGACAAAGCAGTGATTACGCTAGAGCTTGATCAGTAGGGTGGTATCATGGCCGCAGACGAGGGCATGCAAGGGTAACCCATAGGTGGATCGATCTCCTCAACAACTGCTTGATAACTGAACGTCCAACTGGCCTGCCATTCAACACCGCTGCTGGTGCAAAAACGAATGACGCGAGACCAAAATGATGCGCCTACTGCTCAACAATAGTTGTCAACGAGGACGTGCAGTCCGCGGTTATCCTCATCTCAAGGCTGCCACTGCTCAATGAACTCTACAAAGCTGTTGTACTTGGGTGCCCACTGCAAAGCCTGCCGCGTAACGTCATTGTTCATCCGTCTGCCGCGCCCGCCAGTCGTGCCTATGAGTTCAACAGGCAACAGGCAACAGTTAGCACCAACAACATGCTTGCATGTCAATGCACATGCGCGCACAGATAGTACAAGATTGATTCTACTTCCATGCCTGAAAGTGCTGCTTGCACCAGATCAAAAAGAGCAAAGTTACAAAGGTCACACCTGTAAAGCCCTTGAATTCGCCTTTCCATTTGCCGGAGGCCACAACGGCGTCCATCATCTCTTGTCTGCAAAAATTTGGCATGGACAATGAGTTCAAAGCATAGCGCCACGGCAACACGTGATTGTCAATGTCAGACCTACCTGCTTTGTGACAAAACAACTTGCACATGATAGCTCACTTCTGCCTGGAGGCCTACCTTGTGAGGTAATGGTTGTCGCAGCCCATGTAGGTCGTACTTCGTGATTTGGCACGCAATGCAGCCACGCATAGAGATGCGGCATCCTGCAACGAGATGGGTATTGCTTGGACTTGTCTTCCATAACCAACAAAGAGGTAATGAAGCCACGTGCAGCAGGATTACCTCATAATGAATGAGGTTGAGGAAGCTGTCAGGGCGCCCGGGAACTTGTCCAGCTTTCAAGAAGTACGTATGTGCACCTCGTTCCGCAGTGTGCTGCAGTACCAGTTAAGGCTGCTCACAGATGAGACCAGAGGACTGCACATGCTGCTAAGTGTGATCAGCTGTTAAAAGAGTGGATATGTAAAGTCCAGCGAGCCGCACGACAGTGCCACCAGCTTGCAAGACAACTTCTTCGCAGTTGAGCAGTCTGTCAACACGATCGCTTGCACCCTTCTCAACCACCTTGCCGCTGACCTGTCGAATAGTTCCAACACTGTTTGCTCACAAGCACATGCTATTGATGAGACACAGACCAGCATGTACATGCTGTTTGCTAGCTGCAAGACACTGCACAAGTTACACACCTCATCGCAGAGCTCACCATCATCAGCCGCGTACACCGCAGAGCTGGAAGTGAACAGCAGGCTGCCTTGGCCATCAAATAAGCTTGCTGCAGACCTGTGCACACATCAATGGTCAGCTACACTGCAAGGAGTGAACATGCACGATGCACATGCTAAGTGTTGTTACCTCACTTCCCCAACGTAGTCAGTGCTCCCTGATGGCGGTGCGCAGAATACCACATAGGGAAACCTCTCTGACCCTGTGTATGTACAAGTAACCGTGTGTCATTCAGCCATTGCATGTACGCATTGCGTAAACAAAACAACAGTAAGTGAAGCAACAACTGCTTGCACCTTCGGCTGCAGTCTTCATGCGAGGAATGACGCCGAGCGCTCTCAGCCTCTCGTGGGAGTTCTCGGTGTTGGTTTGCCCAATGACCCGGGCGTGGGGGAACCCCTGTGTGCCATGGCACATTCAACATGAGCGTTCACCTCATGCAGAGAATATCACACAGTCGCATGGCTTCGAACTCACCGCCAACCACAACTTTGCAATCATGGTTCCGAGCACGCCAGGCCCAACTATGAGCAAGTCATCCGCAGTCGTTTGCTTTGCGGTTGCTGCCTTATCAACGTCCTGGGCCATGGCAGCTTCAGCTGAAGCCGCTGCCATTGCCTTTCTGCGCGTGGCTGCAACCAAGCGAGCCTTGTTGAGAATTGTATGCATACACCTTACCACATAAACACTCATGCATTGTGCATTTGCACTGTGTAAGGCAAGCCTCGGCATGGGAACAAGCATAGCAATCACGAGGACAAGCAATGCAGTAGCCGTATGAGCCCAAATCTAGGCATGCATTCAAGCTTGCTGGCGTGTGGGATAGACGAGCACGAAGAACGTGCAACATACAACTTACAGGAAGGAGCTACCACGACAGGTGCTCCAGCCAGAGGAGCACACCGCCGCCGCCTGTGGTGGTGCCTCAAAGGCAGGCTGTGCCGCAACGCACAGGCAGCAGGTGCTCGCCTGCCCCTGAGACAAGCTTCAGGCGAGGCGGTGACAGCAAGGCGGAGGCAGACGACAGGCGCAGCGAGCGCCGTCGCCGCCACCGCTGCCATGGAGGGCGACAACGAGGCCGACGCTAAGAAGCTTGTTGGGTGTATGCATGTTATGGAGGCGGCGGAGGCGGCGGTCGGGTCAGGGGCGGAGGGGCTGTGGAGCGGGCTGCCCGCCGACGTGGCGCTGCAGGTGAGGAGCCAGCTGAGGCTTCAGGACGCTCTGAGGTGCGAGGCGGTGTGCCGGCGATGGCGCGACGACCTTAGGCAGCCGTGGTTGTGGACCACCATCAGCCTGGCAGGCAAGCAAGCACGAAGAGCAGCCTGCCTGCACTTGGTATTCGCTGCTGTGCCACCCGGTTCGCGTGCTGTTCATTCATGTTCATGAGGGGAAGCAAACAGCGACAGAAGCAGACATGGTAGTTAGTAGCTTGATGCTCACCATCTCAGTGCTAGCATTGTCGTATTGCACAGTGCGTTTTGACACCCAGGACCGCCATATTCTTTGTCTTGAGAGCGACTGTCAGCTCCAATAGGTGACCTCTGTGCGACACTGTGAACCTTTCACATGCAATGTGCATTTCGTGCCTGGTTGTGCATTCTTGCATTGAGAAGTTAATATATACGTCAGGTGCTGCTGAAGGTCGCAGTTCGTCAAGTTGTTGTTTCACTCTCGAGATGGTTGTGCATGCTGGTGCTTGCACCCAATGCAGGCACCGGCATGCACAAACCTGTGTTGAGGCAAGCAAAAACAGCCTCACGCCAATCAACATGCATGCCGGCAATGACTTGACAACCCTACTCAGTCAACATGATTTGAGTGCCCATCTACACGTTTTCTGTGCCTTGTCAACAACCAAATTTGAAAAACATGCAGCCTTTACGTCCCTAAGCACGCAGCTGATTTTGCTCTTCTGCACTTATACCCAACTAAACGACAGATCTCAACAATTGCAGGTCGTTGGTGGGAGGTGCCAACATGGCGCAGCCTGCGTCGACTGCTCAACAAGTACGCCCCTTACATGTAGCTTTCTGATGTCTCTGTTGAACATTTATGAAAAGAACTGATGCCTCTGTACAGGCGACCGCATGTGGCACATGCATTGAGGTCCCTCATCATGCCTTCCAGCACGTGGTTGCGAGGGAGTTATGCACAACTTGTAAAGCTGGCATCGCAATGCCCCAATTTGATGGAGTTGACACTACCCGGCACTGTTGAAGTCAACGACATGGAGCACCTCACATTGCTTCCAGCATCCACACGCACGATCTCACCTTTGCAAGTGCTGTGGTCAGAAAATGCCACACCCAGTAGCTGGAAGGTACAGCAATAACTGTTTTACGAACAACTTGCATATACACAGCACGCCAGCGCACTCAGCAACTGTGCTAATGTGCTGAATCAGGCTGTTCTCTCTGCCATCAGCAACCCTTCTGCCAAGCTGCGCATTTGTGGAATCGTTGTACCAAACTATGGTGTTATATCGCTGGTAAGACAATAGACGCTTATTGTACTGCTGGGCTTGGGCTTCGACGAGTCTGATGACGCAAGTTGCCTGCAGTTTGAACTTCAGCGGCTGTTCTTGGCATTGCAAGGCAACTCGTCATGCCGAAGGCTGGAGGTGCACCAAAATTCCTATCCGGGTATCAACAGTCAGATGGATGATCCAACATATGGCATGGGTTCTGGGTTTGCGGACGAGATTGCAGAAGCTCTCTCGCAGTTGCTCAAGGTGGTTATTCCAACAGAAGTGCTATTTTTTCTTTTTGTCTATGCCTTGATAGTGCTGTACACCGATGGGTGTTGCTTCATCAGCAGGTCCTTGCACGTGCATGACATGCTATGCAACCCAGGCGGACAACAACTTGCAAAGCATATGCCTTGAAGACAACAGTCTCACCGCACACGGCGCTGACAGGGTGTGTCGATCACTGGTTGGTAATGAGAAGGTACGGTACCTCCCTGCTCGGGTATGCTTCTAGTGGCTCTTCCGTAGCTGAGTGCAGTGCCCCTGCTCTCTCATTCAAGCTTTGAATGTCGTGCAAGGTACTGAGGTACTGAGGTCATTGATACCATTGCAGGTCCGGGAGTTGTTCTTGGATGACACAAACATTGGCACAGCTGGGACAGTATTTGCAGCTGACCTGCTACGCACGTGCCAACTTGCAGTTTTGAGCCTGCGGGGTACTTCCCTGGGCGCACGCGGCAAGTGCTTGTCTGCTGCCAGGCATGGTTCATGCTTGCTGTTGTGCTTGCAGCGTGGCGCACCAGCTGCCCAAATGCAACTTGTACTTGCTTGTTAATATGTAGTGTTATGCCCACTGGCAGGTGCAGCTGCATTGGCAGGAAGCTTACGGTGCAACAGCAGCCTTGCAACGTTGCGAATACAGTGCGATGAGCCTATGCATGCAGCTGCCGGGGAGCTTGGTGATTCGCTTGCTCACCACCCCAACATACAACACCTCAGTCTATTCGGCTACTGCGCTCCATGCATTTTGACAAGAGCTGCTGGTAGCAGCTCCTTGAAGTCAGTCCATATCAGCAACAACGAGCTTGTCGGGCTATGCATCAACGACTGCCAAGGCTGCCTTGGTGATGCTCTTGCGATGAGCACTTCCCTTGAGAAACTTGAACTACTGTCAATGACAGTGCCGGAGCAACTAATAAACCACTTCGTGGGACTGTTTGCAAAGAGCACGACCCTGAAGGAATTCATACTGAAGGATTGCTTCTTGGCTGCCAGCCACGCCTCTTTCAAGCACTGGATGCACGGCTTGCAAAGCGCTCCCTGCGTGCTGCAGCGGCTGGACTTGTCTTACTCAGACATTGGCGACAGGAATGCACAGGTGTTGGCAGCTGCGTTGACCCGCAATAGATCAGTTTTGAGCGTAGAACTAGAGCTGACAGAAGTCAGTGAGACCGGAAGCGTTGCCCTGGCCCAGATGCTGCTTGCCAATAGCACACTCCGCACGCTGAAACTAGGTGCAAATCAGATCCCGGATGCAGGAGCCGAGCAGTTTGCTGCCAGTTTGCTCGTGAACAAAAGCCTGCGAAGCCTAGACTTGCACAACAATCGGATTGGGTCAAAGGGCATTTCGGCACTGGTCAAGGCCATTCACAAGTTGTTGAACCATAACAAGGGCATTGCGCTCCAGCACCTTGACCTGTCATCCAACATGGCTGGCAGCATCATGGGTGTGGACGCAGCGCAGGCGTGTTTTGAGCGGAAGAACAACAGATGGAGGATTGCCGACAGCATGCGAGACATACTGTAGCTTGTGCACCATCAAGGCGTGACGTTGTTTTGGCGGTGACAAGTTGACGCTGATAGACGCACATGCTGAACTCTTCTACACCAGAGCTTGCTGGGTGGTTAGGTGGCTCGCAAAGCTTGCCGACCATCTCAGTGGGGAGGCTTTGAAACGTCGCCACACGTGTCACATGAAGGTACGCAGCATTTTTCATCATTGTGACCTTTCATCTTGTCAAGGTGTCTGAGTGCTCTGTGTCATTATGCCGCTAGAAGGGCCCCGCTCTGAATATGACACTTCATCATAGGTGCCTCACTTCTGCGCTTTGTTTGAGATTGTCATTGACGTGGGGTTTGCTGTGTGCGACCTTATTGCTGATCTCTTCTGACCCATGCTATATGCTGGGCGCAGCCACTTGTCGCAGAGCTTCATTGACAGACCAGGCCCCTGTACTCCCTACGTCCACTGCATCACTGTGCACAAAGTGCCCTGTAGCGAGCTGTGGCACAGCCGGCTTTTTGTCTTATCTGATACTGTCCCAAGCAATTGGGCATCACACATGCTTTGTTTACAACAAGCCAGGATGTACTGAGTTGAGGCCACGCACCTCATGAATATGCTTGTGGCTTCTGATGGCAAGCAAGGGTATATGCAGCTTGCTTTTTGCGCATATGTTTGCTCTCTTGCTCCGTATTATATCAAACAGTCACAAGGTCCCAGTGTCAAAATCATAATGCTAACCGAGCAATATAAGCCCACCGTAACAACAATGCAAATGCACATCACAACAACTCAATTGTGCACGCTAGCATGCCTCAGTTGCATAGGCCTCAGGCCAAGAGCACCACCACGTCTGACAGGGTAGTCATATGTACTAGTGTTGATGACTGTCACCTGGAGGTATGCTGTTTGACAAGCCTTGTTGCGAAGGACACATAGCAGGCACACGCAATGCGCGTCTGCGTTACGTGTGCCTGATTTGTGTCTTGCACATGTTCGTATTCACGTCCAAATGGTTGTGCCATGAGACACACAAGCTTTGTAGAGATTTTATGTGACATTGGCCGCATGAGCGCATGGCATTGGAACATGAACTGGGGCTGTCGTGTGGGCGGAGTGCTGCAAGTGCACTCATGATGTACCAAACACTTGTTGAGAGATTCTACAAACAAGCTGCCTCGCTTATAGAATAACACAGTTACACAGCATCCAAGTATGCTGACCACCTGTGCATGCACAGGTAACCACCTTTATCATAACATGGTTTCCTATTCAGCGCCTGGACTTGGACCAAGTCCAGTGGTACAGGTATAGGGTAGAGTAGAGGGTCCGGATTATTATTAGGCAAAGCAGATAGCTCAGCAGGCATAGTATCTGCCTGCTGAGCTATGCATAGGCTTGCACTGTTGGCTCACTAGGCAACCTGCAAAGTCTTCTTGCGCAAAGCTTTCTTGGAGCTCATAATCATGAGCGCATATGTGACACTCGCATGCTGGCGTACTACTTGTTCATTGTTTGTACAAACAATTATAGCGCAGTAACTGTCCTAAGTCCACTACTTGCGCTGAAATATTTGTCGTTGGTTGCAACACCAATGTTTTAGTCACTACATGCTAGTTGCAGTGTATACTACAGTCTCTGTACACGCAGCTGCTGTATCCGGAGAGCAATGTCCCTGATTGCCGGTAGCTGTGCTTTCCTGCTCTCTTCCAGGGCGGCGGCTCGCTGTTGTAACCTTTGCATGCGCATGGGGTCCGCCCCAATGACACCAACCCTCTGCAACTCTGCTCGACACTCAGCAAGGTCTGCTTTCAGCGCCTCAAAAGCGCGCAATGCATGCTCCATGCTTGCCAGCTCCACTGTGGGGTCGGTGTTAGCTGCATCTGCAAAAGGTTGACTGCCAGCAGCAGACAGCCTCTGTACGGTCATTGGCCGGGCTTGACCAAAATGTTGGGGAGTAGCAAACTCCACAGCAGTATGGGCAACTGTGCGCTGTTCGTAGCCCAACGCAGGCCTAAATTCGTAATGTGCGCTCTGCGTGGAGAGGTCTGATGCTTTTGGAAGCATTGGTGCCTGGGTGCTTGTAGCAGCGAGCGTGTGAGACAGCTGCTGCAGTTTAGTGAGGTGAGAGGCAATGTCAGGAGGTGGGAGTGGAATGCGTTGGATGTTGGGGGTGTTTGTATCATACAGGATTGCTGGTCGCCGCGCGGGCGGCCGTGCGCTGGGCAAAGGTTTGATTGCGTTTGTCAGCTTTGACAGAGACTTCATTGCTTCTGCATAGGGTATTGATGTGGAGGCAATGTTCATAGTCTGCGGTTGCTCGTGGAAGGGATATCTGCTTGTCTCCCGCTTGTTGTCCAGACAAATTTCACTGCCGCCAATATCAAGAGAGTATGGCCAAGGCCTGACACACGCAGATTGGCATAAATGCAAGCCACATGGTACCTACCAACAGCGGCCGTTGCACAGTAGATATGCCGCTAGCATGCTGAGTCGTGCTTTTAAAACATGGCAAATATAACACAGCTGAACAAGTGCTCACCGCCGCTGCTGCCTTCTTTGAAGCACGATAAAGCGCCACTTGCGTGCGAATGGCTCCGCGCGCTTCAGGCTTGCCATGGTATGCCACGCCTGTTGCTCCAGAGCCGCCTGCATAGAGCGGTACGTGCTGATCTTGAAGCCTTCCATCAGGCCAGCGTACTTGGGTGAATCACTTACCTGCAACCGAGCCTGACGAAGGCGCGTGCCAACGCTGAGCCAGTGCGCAACACCTCGCCTGTTCCAGGCAATAAATGTCAAGAGTGCCCATGCGCAACAAAGCAGAGCAACCAGCAAAAGTCAGACATCGTGCGCACTTTATCAACCGCTCTGTATGCAATTGCAGCGCCCCATCAAGTTCCCGCTTCTTCTGCTTCCAGCCATCCACGCGAGCACGCCATACAAGCAAACATACTCGCAGTCGGGCCCAAGACCAGTGTTGCAGCGCCTTTGCAAGCAACGCCTTTTTGCTCTGCGCACGCGACGATGACAAGTCACGCCCTGCATCACACAATCAGGAAGCAAACCTTCACTGGTACTGTACCTGCTGGTGCTCAACAAACATGCGCCAAGCTCTCAGGCCTTTCTTCAGCACAATTTGGCGTCGATGCTCATATGCCTTTTCAAGTTGCTTAGCCTTCCGTTGCCGGACACGTACAAGCTGCCTCCACGCCTTGATGCATGTGGACAAAACTTGCATGCGGCGGAGATGCATTGCGCGTGCCAGTAGCAGCCTCTTCAATGACAGCGTACAGTGTCGATCCTGTTGAGGACGTTGTATGTGTCATTCGCATCCATGTGGTCTCACTAGTGTATTGGTGGATACTCACCTGCCAAGCTAGCAGAATGCGCCGCCGCTTCGTGCGCGCAAGCTGTGCTTGCAGCAAGAACATCTGTGCTTCCTTCTGCACGCTCTTCTCAACGCGCATGACCACATACTGCCTCCACCTATGCAGGACACCAATGACATCCAGCCACAGGAGAAGATAAACGAATATTTGGCTGACTTTAGCAAAGGCCTTACCTCAGCCACGTTTGCCACAGCAGACGGCATTGAAAGTGTCTGCGGGCTCTGTCATGTTTGGCGCGCTTGACTGCCCAGCTGGCAGCCAGCACTCGCCAGTGCCCAACACTTCTTTGTAGGACTCGATGTCGCCAATGCCCGGCGGCAACATCACGCTGCCGCTGTCGGCATATTGCTGCCGGGAGGTACTCTGTTCTCCAGTGGTTGAAAGCCTTCCTCGACACCCAACGGTGCCGGCACTGGCGTGCATGGGCGTAGCGCTCAGCCTTGGCGCGTCTCACATCCACGTAGCGGCGCAGTGCATGCAGACAACGAGAGGTTGTCTTGATGTAGTAGAACCGCACAGCACACCTGTGCTGCTTTGCAAGGCGAGTCTTGTACTCCGTATGTGCACGCCAAGCATGAAACGCCTCACGTAACAGGTACCTCCGCCTCCATCCGGGCACCAAAGCCTGCCAATGTTACAAAAGATTCACTTAGGAGTGGCTGGATGAGTCAGTTAATTCATCCATCCAACTGCAATCCAACGTGCACCAATTTATCTACCAGGCGTTGGAGAGCAATTTGGTGCAGGGCTCTGGAATGCTGCCAAGCGAGCAGTGCCCGATGCCTAAGCCAGAAGCAGCGAAAATCCAGCGCTTCAAAGTACGGGTTGCTGTACGTGTATGACACACAACTCCCGGATGTTCGCATGGGCGCTGAGCCAGAGCGCCGCTGCAAGCAAAGAAGCACGTGAAGAGCATGACCACAAGTGATCTTACATATTATTATTTGACTAGTGACAAAGGCATGCAGTTTCCAACCTCATTTTCTTGCTGCTCCTTGCCATCAGACTTCAACCAATGTCTCCAAGCACGCCGAAGAAGCTGGTCACTTGAAAGTGTGAGCAGCAGGAGCGGATTAAATGCAACATTGCAACTACAGGGCAACTACAGTGCACAACAGCGAAGTACAGAGATTGAAAGTTTGACATACCGCCTGAGCGCGAATTGCTTTGCAGGCATTATATGCAATGGCTAATGCAACTCGCCAATGCGCGTGCTCGCGCAGCACATAGAGTGCCCTCCTCTGTGACAAGAACAAGGCATGAGAATGACAACTTTCCCAACACGTGACGAGTGTCGCAGTTGACTTTGCCAGAAGTTATGCATGCATACGCTTACCAGCAGGTGGCGCCGCTTGTGGGCGCGAACTTTGTCCAAGTGGGCACGCTTTGCATGTGTCCACTGCACAGCTGCACACCGAAGACAGCGCTCAGCTTTCTGCATGCAGCGACAAAAAAATGTGTAAAGTGCTATACGCACCCCGCTTCCAACCAAGCAAGCATTGGCGTAGGCGCAACCTCCGCAGCACCAGCACAGCATGCGCAAGTGCTTGTGCTTTCTGTGCGCGAGACGCGCGCTGAACACTGATGGCATGGCGCCATCGCTTCCAGCTACGCACAAGGCATTGCTTGCGCTGCCTGCTGTCCACCTCCTCTGCAATAGTCACATGTGCACAAAAACGAATTGGCATGGTAAAAGCATGAACTCTGAAGACAGTTGCAACCAATGAGGCTACCAATGAGGCTGCGTCGCATCTTAAGGACTTCCACGCCCTCTTTCCATGCGCGCATGGCTTTAGCGAAGCGCTTCCACTTGAGCAAGTCCTGAGCCAGTTTATTGGCTGAGTGCCGAGCACGTCTGGCATGAGCGAAGGTTTTCCATCTCCCGAGCGCAGCGCGCAGCAAGACTTGCCCACGATGCCTGATGGCTTTCTGCGTGTTTACAATGCTGCGCCGGCGCGCGGCCACGCCTTCGCGCCACAGTGCAAACGCACGCGACAGCCTTGCCAGTTGCACATAGCACGCCGCCGTCACCACCAGCTGGCGCCGCGACATGTGTTGGCGCAAGTATTGACACCACGCATGCAACGCGCGCTTGTAGAGACTCTTTGCAACTGCGACCAATGCAACAATGAATGATGCATTACAGTACATCTTGCAAGCGTGACTTGCACCAGTCACCAGCATGCCGGAGTGCATTGGTTGCGTTGCGAAAGGCCTGTTGGCGCGCAGTCCAGCGGCGCCACGTGTCAAAGCAGGCGGCAAGCGCCACGTGTCGGCGGTGCAGCACTGCGATGCGTTTGGCTGCGTTTGAGCGGCGATGCAGCGGCACTGAATGGCACCAGCTGGCAAGGGCAACACTGCAGAGAGACAGAGAAAGTGATTGAAATCTCTTCACAACACCAGAGGTCTCTCGTTCGCAAGGACAGCAACCGTGCATACCTCAATAAGCGATGCTCGCGCCATCGCCGAGCCTGTAGCGCTTGCAGACGCTGCCGGGATACGTTTGCTGTCAGTCGCCTGCAAACTGTGTCCAAACTACTGTTGAGGCATCCCTCACCTCACGTGCAACGTGCAGCCATTGGTCCACGACAATCCTAGCGAGCCGCTTCCTGTGCCTGCGACGCGCTCTGCAAACAGAAAAAAGGCATGTAGATGACAAGTACCACCAGATTGTACTATCCCGACGCGACAGATAGACAGGAGGTGTAAACAGCCACCCTTACCTGCGTTGCTGCTCGAGCGCAAGTGCTGCGCTGGCTGCCACACCCACAATGGCAAGCGGCGCAGCTGCAGCGGTTGCCGTCAGCACCGCGGCAGAAGGTTGGTAGCGCGCGGCCGCTGCTCCCTTGATGCCGGAGGCCGCCACTGGCACCGACAGGCCCCACGGAAGCATGGGCGAGGGGGGCCAGGCCATGGTTGCAGCATCTGCGTGGCACGATGGTGTAAGAACATAATGGCAAGTTGTTGCTTTGCAGGCTGTGTGCACGCACATTGCTGCTGGCCAGCTGTCGCTCTCTGTGTGGCACTTTGTTCATCGCGCTCCGGAATGAGGAACTCCGCATACGCCCCAGTGGCCTCGGCTTGCAAGCCGCGCTGCGAGCGGGCAATAGGGGTTGAAACGGCTGCTACACTGCAACCATACGCTAACTTCGCATGTAAGCTGGAACTGATAGCACGCAACACAGATGATGTGCGTCTGTTTAAGCCACACTAGCACAAGAGCAATATCAATTCACTACATGCTAGTGTATGACGGGTAAAGCTGTGAGTGCAACAACCACACAAGTGTGCTGCGCAGAACGCAGCTCCAAAGACAACAAGTGTTGATTACTTGTCGAGGTATAACAAGTGCTCGAGGCAGAGTTAAGTGCGCACTGTGTGCCAAGACGCTGCACTTGCTACATTCAACTCACATTGCAATGTTGTGGGCAGCAGGCGAGTTCCATGGAAAAGAACACCCCGTCATAGGTAGATCTCACTGTGATATTCGCAAGACAACCAACCAACGGACCAGGTAGGCGTTTTTGGCGGAAGCCTCAGCGACCCTCCGGCGGTTGCGCTCCGCGAAGTCGACGCCGGCGGTGGCAGGGACTCGGGGGGGCAGCGGAGCAGCGGGGCGCTCCTCCTTCGCCCCCGCCGCCCCCACTGCCGCCGCAGCCTGGCCGTCCCGCCTGGCCCTCATGCATTCTGCCTGCACTGCGCAAAGCAAACAACCCTAATTCAAGTAATTCAAAATTCTCCAGCCCAACGTCACCGGCGACGTGGCATTCGCTCCTGCGTGAGCGTCGGCGTCGGCGGTGTGTGGTCAGGCTAGCGATGGCGTTGTCCTGGCTGTGCGGGGTGTCGCTAGCCATGCCTCTGTCGCTCAAGCTCGCCGCGCCGCAGAGCGCTTCGGCGCCAGCGCAATGCAAGCAGCAATCCAGTTTCAGCAGCAGCAGACCATTGCCCTTAAGCACAGGGCGGAGGCGGCGACAATGCTACCCGACCCGTGCCTCATCTTCCAACGAGGTAAGAGCTAGTGAAGGAGAGCGCTACAATCTGGTAGATTGTTGCATTGCAGCTCACGCACGCTGCAACAACAGGACCAGGCCACGTCCTCCTCACCTAGCCAGGTTGAGCCTGCTGTGCCATCGGCAGCTCAACCTGCGTCCTCCTCGTCAGGGGGCGGAGCGCCCCCGGGAAAGCTCATAGCGGGCGCCGCCGCTGGCTTCGCCGTTGCCGCTTTCGCCACAATCAGGGTTCTGGGGGGCGGCCCCACTCTCGCCACGCTCGCCGCCAGCGCCGTTCCCTTTGACGTCGCCCTCCAGGTGGGCATGCATGCATTCTGGCAGATTACAGCAGGCCATGGCTTCACCGCAACGTGCTATAACTAGAGCTGTGGTCTTGACACTGTACGCACTCTGCACGGAGTGTCTGCTTGCTTTGCGCAGTGCCCGTGACTGCACTACTACTTGTAACTAAGCACATGTCACATGCACTGACGGCACTGACTATTGTATGCATGCATGGTGCAGAATGGCAGGCCAACTGTTGTGGAGTTTTACGCTGACTGGTGCGAGGCCTGCAAGGAGCTCGCCCCTGAAGTATACAGAGTTGAGAAGTCTTGGGCAGATAAGGTACGACATGCATGCGTTTGTCGTGCAACTCAAGCATGTAGACTTGTATTGGAGGGCCAGACTTGTATGCGCTGGCATTGTGCATGCGGTTGCATGCAAATTTCGCACCTTGCACGCAAATTTCGCACCTTGCACAGTTGTTACGCATGTGCTTGGTTGTACTGCGAGCTGTCAATCTCATCTTGCAGTTTGCAGGTCAACTTCGTCATGCTTAACATAGACAACCCCAAGTGGACTCCTGAGATGGACGAGTACAACGTTGATGGTATCCCGCATTTTGTGTTCCTGAACGACCAAGGTAGGTGCAGCGTTTGCACAAGCACTTCTGTCACCATGTAGGTGCAAACACCTGCACAAATGAGCGGCGTATTTCAATGCACGACTGAGCTACATGGCATCTACGTGCAGGGAAAGAAGCCGCTGAGGTTGTTGGCAAGTTGCCGCGGTCAGTCTTGGAAGCAAATGTCGAAGCACTTGCGACTGGGGAAACGCAGCTGCCTTACAACCGCTTGGCTGGGAGGCAGTCCTCGCTCAGTTCACGCCCTGTTGTTAGGCAAGCAACATCTGCAGATCCTCGCGCACACGGGGGCGTATAAAAGCACGGGTACATGCAGCAGGGCGCACGTTGACAACACTGCTCCTGTTGAATCAACTTAGGATGCAGAAACATATATAGCGACCATGGTTACAAGCCATCAAGTAAGCTCACCAGGACTAGACAAATGTGCATGCACTTTCATAGATAGTTGAGTTGGTGGTGACATAACATAGACCAGCAGCTCAACACATCAATCAAATGTCAGCAGCAACAAGCTACATGGGCTGGCCCGGGCCATCACGAGAGGTTTGGACACAACTGTGCACGTGTTGGAAGTGTAGTGCCTTGCAAGCAGCCATATCAAACCCGCATTAGAACAAGTAGCACCACAATAACACGTTGTTGCGCGGGTGCCTTGCCATTATGTTTGTGCATATCTGATTCACCACCACCATTCAGCCCCAATCGATGCGTTTGCATGCAAGGGGTCCTTATATTCATTGAAAGTTTTCTGTCGCAATGGCATAACTCTTGTGCAATGCAAATGTGCCACTTACAATCCATGAATAGAGGTAGCATAAGCGTCAGCGGAGCGACACAAGGAGCAAGTAGAGTAATTGTGCCATATAAGGCACTAAAAGGGCACGACAATTTTGTGCAATAGTAGGCAGCTGATTTGGTGAACCTTTGTAGCACATTTATTAATGTGCTGCAAAGGTTCACCAAAGCACATATCCTAAGAGCAACATTAACACATGTGCTTAGTCTCCTACGCCTCTTTTGCACAGCAACCACACAATGTAACGTGCACCACAAACACTTTATGCGC
>RHPI01002533.1:1446301-1460184 GCA_009103225.1 Chlorokybus atmophyticus | reverse complement strand
GGGGGGGCTCATCGAATGTGCTTTATAGAGTCAACTGAAAAAGAGGCAAACTTAGCCTTAGGAAATTGGGTAATATATGTACATTTGTCATTAGCAATATTATAATAATAGCCACATTATGAAACCATAATCCATATATATGTATATATATATGTACAAATGTTCCCAATTGCACTTTATGTCATGTGACAAAGTCTGCTTGATGACAAGTTGAAAAGTTGATTAATGTCACGTGTTGAACTTTACAACCGTTAACACATTAACATTATGCGTGCCATTGAATCATAACTGGCAGCTACACCAAGATATCTTGTTGAACCCAAACGTTATTGAATGGATCAAAGCAATGCAATGGCTTAGTATCAGCAGACTGCAACTAGCGGTGCGGCTGATTGGGCGTGTGATTGGGCCGGCCGGCATTAGGGCACAAGACACATCACACGCGCACCACGCATGACGGCCGTGACATACGGCACCCGCGACTGCCGGGCTGCGCGGCCCGCCTGCCTCTCATTGCTAGGCGGCAATAGCTATCGGCCATTCGATCTGACAAAACAAATCTCGACCGTCCAAAGCTCATCCCCACGTCAAGCAACTGCTCAAAATATGCGAATGATATATACTTTATTTATGATAATCTTGATTACTATATGCAATGATGACTACATACAATAATATGCATTTTAATCAATAATAATATAAATATATATGTACCGTAAGTGCAAACTATACATAATATTTTTGTATTTACTCGATCACAGTCCCCCCCTTTTTACAGTGTCCCCCCCCAACCCCCATAATAGGGCTGGCAGCATCATGGGTGTGGACGCAGCGCAGGCGTGTTTTGAGCGGAAGAACAACAGATGGAGGATTGCCGACAGCATGCGAGACATACTGTAGCTTGTGCACCATCAAGGCGTGACGTTGTTTTGGCGGTGACAAGTTGACGCTGATAGACGCACATGCTGAACTCTTCTACACCAGAGCTTGCTGGGTGGTTAGGTGGCTCGCAAAGCTTGCCGACCATCTCAGTGGGGAGGCTTTGAAACGTCGCCACACGTGTCACATGAAGGTACGCAGCATTTTTCATCATTGTGACCTTTCATCTTGTCAAGGTGTCTGAGTGCTCTGTGTCATTATGCCGCTAGAAGGGCCCCGCTCTGAATATGACACTTCATCATAGGTGCCTCACTTCTGCGCTTTGTTTGAGATTGTCATTGACGTGGGGTTTGCTGTGTGCGACCTTATTGCTGATCTCTTCTGACCCATGCTATATGCTGGGCGCAGCCACTTGTCGCAGAGCTTCATTGACAGACCAGGCCCCTGTACTCCCTACGTCCACTGCATCACTGTGCACAAAGTGCCCTGTAGCGAGCTGTGGCACAGCCGGCTTTTTGTCTTATCTGATACTGTCCCAAGCAATTGGGCATCACACATGCTTTGTTTACAACAAGCCAGGATGTACTGAGTTGAGGCCACGCACCTCATGAATATGCTTGTGGCTTCTGATGGCAAGCAAGGGTATATGCAGCTTGCTTTTTGCGCATATGTTTGCTCTCTTGCTCCGTATTATATCAAACAGTCACAAGGTCCCAGTGTCAAAATCATAATGCTAACCGAGCAATATAAGCCCACCGTAACAACAATGCAAATGCACATCACAACAACTCAATTGTGCACGCTAGCATGCCTCAGTTGCATAGGCCTCAGGCCAAGAGCACCACCACGTCTGACAGGGTAGTCATATGTACTAGTGTTGATGACTGTCACCTGGAGGTATGCTGTTTGACAAGCCTTGTTGCGAAGGACACATAGCAGGCACACGCAATGCGCGTCTGCGTTACGTGTGCCTGATTTGTGTCTTGCACATGTTCGTATTCACGTCCAAATGGTTGTGCCATGAGACACACAAGCTTTGTAGAGATTTTATGTGACATTGGCCGCATGAGCGCATGGCATTGGAACATGAACTGGGGCTGTCGTGTGGGCGGAGTGCTGCAAGTGCACTCATGATGTACCAAACACTTGTTGAGAGATTCTACAAACAAGCTGCCTCGCTTATAGAATAACACAGTTACACAGCATCCAAGTATGCTGACCACCTGTGCATGCACAGGTAACCACCTTTATCATAACATGGTTTCCTATTCAGCGCCTGGACTTGGACCAAGTCCAGTGGTACAGGTATAGGGTAGAGTAGAGGGTCCGGATTATTATTAGGCAAAGCAGATAGCTCAGCAGGCATAGTATCTGCCTGCTGAGCTATGCATAGGCTTGCACTGTTGGCTCACTAGGCAACCTGCAAAGTCTTCTTGCGCAAAGCTTTCTTGGAGCTCATAATCATGAGCGCATATGTGACACTCGCATGCTGGCGTACTACTTGTTCATTGTTTGTACAAACAATTATAGCGCAGTAACTGTCCTAAGTCCACTACTTGCGCTGAAATATTTGTCGTTGGTTGCAACACCAATGTTTTAGTCACTACATGCTAGTTGCAGTGTATACTACAGTCTCTGTACACGCAGCTGCTGTATCCGGAGAGCAATGTCCCTGATTGCCGGTAGCTGTGCTTTCCTGCTCTCTTCCAGGGCGGCGGCTCGCTGTTGTAACCTTTGCATGCGCATGGGGTCCGCCCCAATGACACCAACCCTCTGCAACTCTGCTCGACACTCAGCAAGGTCTGCTTTCAGCGCCTCAAAAGCGCGCAATGCATGCTCCATGCTTGCCAGCTCCACTGTGGGGTCGGTGTTAGCTGCATCTGCAAAAGGTTGACTGCCAGCAGCAGACAGCCTCTGTACGGTCATTGGCCGGGCTTGACCAAAATGTTGGGGAGTAGCAAACTCCACAGCAGTATGGGCAACTGTGCGCTGTTCGTAGCCCAACGCAGGCCTAAATTCGTAATGTGCGCTCTGCGTGGAGAGGTCTGATGCTTTTGGAAGCATTGGTGCCTGGGTGCTTGTAGCAGCGAGCGTGTGAGACAGCTGCTGCAGTTTAGTGAGGTGAGAGGCAATGTCAGGAGGTGGGAGTGGAATGCGTTGGATGTTGGGGGTGTTTGTATCATACAGGATTGCTGGTCGCCGCGCGGGCGGCCGTGCGCTGGGCAAAGGTTTGATTGCGTTTGTCAGCTTTGACAGAGACTTCATTGCTTCTGCATAGGGTATTGATGTGGAGGCAATGTTCATAGTCTGCGGTTGCTCGTGGAAGGGATATCTGCTTGTCTCCCGCTTGTTGTCCAGACAAATTTCACTGCCGCCAATATCAAGAGAGTATGGCCAAGGCCTGACACACGCAGATTGGCATAAATGCAAGCCACATGGTACCTACCAACAGCGGCCGTTGCACAGTAGATATGCCGCTAGCATGCTGAGTCGTGCTTTTAAAACATGGCAAATATAACACAGCTGAACAAGTGCTCACCGCCGCTGCTGCCTTCTTTGAAGCACGATAAAGCGCCACTTGCGTGCGAATGGCTCCGCGCGCTTCAGGCTTGCCATGGTATGCCACGCCTGTTGCTCCAGAGCCGCCTGCATAGAGCGGTACGTGCTGATCTTGAAGCCTTCCATCAGGCCAGCGTACTTGGGTGAATCACTTACCTGCAACCGAGCCTGACGAAGGCGCGTGCCAACGCTGAGCCAGTGCGCAACACCTCGCCTGTTCCAGGCAATAAATGTCAAGAGTGCCCATGCGCAACAAAGCAGAGCAACCAGCAAAAGTCAGACATCGTGCGCACTTTATCAACCGCTCTGTATGCAATTGCAGCGCCCCATCAAGTTCCCGCTTCTTCTGCTTCCAGCCATCCACGCGAGCACGCCATACAAGCAAACATACTCGCAGTCGGGCCCAAGACCAGTGTTGCAGCGCCTTTGCAAGCAACGCCTTTTTGCTCTGCGCACGCGACGATGACAAGTCACGCCCTGCATCACACAATCAGGAAGCAAACCTTCACTGGTACTGTACCTGCTGGTGCTCAACAAACATGCGCCAAGCTCTCAGGCCTTTCTTCAGCACAATTTGGCGTCGATGCTCATATGCCTTTTCAAGTTGCTTAGCCTTCCGTTGCCGGACACGTACAAGCTGCCTCCACGCCTTGATGCATGTGGACAAAACTTGCATGCGGCGGAGATGCATTGCGCGTGCCAGTAGCAGCCTCTTCAATGACAGCGTACAGTGTCGATCCTGTTGAGGACGTTGTATGTGTCATTCGCATCCATGTGGTCTCACTAGTGTATTGGTGGATACTCACCTGCCAAGCTAGCAGAATGCGCCGCCGCTTCGTGCGCGCAAGCTGTGCTTGCAGCAAGAACATCTGTGCTTCCTTCTGCACGCTCTTCTCAACGCGCATGACCACATACTGCCTCCACCTATGCAGGACACCAATGACATCCAGCCACAGGAGAAGATAAACGAATATTTGGCTGACTTTAGCAAAGGCNCAACTCGTGACCACTAAAGCCTTCCACCTTCCTTGTGGTTGACATCTTCCTGTAGTTCTCCATCACCTCCTTGTGCGGTGTGAGATGCTGGTCACAGCCTGAGTCAATTGCCCATGAAGTTGTATCAAACTTCCTTGAGGCAGTAAATGCAACACCCTTTTCTTTGCGTTGAGCGTTGCTACTGGTGCCTGCTTCAGATTGCTCTCGTTGGCGCTTACGACAATCCTTTGAGATGTGTCTTTTAATACCACAATAGTGGCATGTGAAATTCTTGAACTTTGAGTTGCTGCCTTTCGCCTTGTTCTTGTCTTCATAGTTGCTTAATTTCTTGTATTTGTCTCGTGTGTAGAAGGCCACAGAGTCCGCTTGCTCTTCCTTCTTTGAGACGCGTTGCTCCACAGTGAGCAACTTGGGTAGCACATCGTCTAGGGTTAGCTCCGATGACGATGTCTCGAGCAGAGTAGCGACAACTTCGTACTCTAATGGCAGTCCTGCAACAATCGCCAATACGACCTCCGTCTCTTCCATCTTGTGGCCGACGTTGATGAGGTCCGCCCACAGCTCTCTCGCACGTGCAACATACTTTGTGACCGGCTCGGCCGTCTCTTTATGAAGCGCGCTTAGCTGCTTGCGTAATTGTATCTTTCTGGCGTTGTTCTTGGCTTAATATACGGCTGCAAGCTTCTCCCAAGCTTGTCTGTCATCTTCACATGCTGTGAGCATGGGAAAGTGATGTGGCTTGCAGTTAAGCACCATCAATGAATGTGCTTCAACTGAGTGTTCAAGCCAGATGCTTTCTTCTCCTGCTCTTGGTGCAGATGCCTTCGGGTCAACATACTTCCACATCTTCTTGTGGATAAGTAGTGCCTTCATCTCTACGCACCAAGTGCTGTAGTTGTTTGTGTCCAGCTTTGTGATCAGCCCTTTATCGTAGCTTGCCTCCATCTTTGCCGCGCCTGCTTTCTTCTTGCAGTTAGCACTTGAGACTTGCTTTGATAATCTTCACGTGTTGTGACTTGAGTGACTTTGTTGACTTCAGTAACTTTTTTTTTTACACTTCTCTTGAGTGACTTCGATGACTTCGGTCTTGAATGACTTCGGTCTTTACTTCACTCTTCAGCGCCAGTCTCGAGTGACTTCGGTCTTCTCTTCACTCTTCAGTCTTGAGTGACTTCGATCTTCACTTCAATGTACTTTGTCACTTTTCTTCACTTCGCTTTCTTTCTCTTTCTCACACTCTTCACGTGTAGTGTGGGCCCATAACCTATTGAGAAACAAGCATGCAAGTGAAGAGGGCAAGCAATGACACACAGGAGAAGGCAACACACTTCCCGATTTATTACCAACAAACCGCGGGGTTATATACCCGCCAGTCAGTACACAGTTTGTACACACTGCTGGTCTACACGCAACAGCGTCCGATCTACTGAACCGAATCCTACGCTGTAAGATGTGCCACGTAGCTAACTTGATAAGCTTTCAACAAGCTATGCCACGTCCCAAATGACTGAGTATTCTAGGAGATATGACGATTCTCCTAGGACCCTTCTCTGCAGTACGCGCCAGGACCTTCATGTCCGGAGTCTTCGAGGTCCTCCCATCGAGGTCCCTTCTCTTCTCTCTTGTATGCAGGGCAGGCTGACCGGATGTAGGAATATCTTCAACAGCGCAGGTAGTATCTGCTTGTGCACCTGTTCAACACATGCTCCACATTGATAAGCAGCTAATGCAAAGGTTTTGTGTGTAGCTGAAGATGTTGCGTCGGGCACGCCTTATTGGGGTGAAGGCTGCAGCACGTGAGCATGATGTCTATCCAAAAAGCATTCGTGAATGGATCAAGCAGGGCATTAACATCACGGGCAGCTTCAGGTCTGCCGTCCGTTTGCAAGGGGGTACGTTATGTGCAATATACTTACAACATGGAGTGTAAACATCAACATGCAGTGTTGAATGTGGTGTCGCCCTTTGACATGCCGGTGGGCGCAAACCACAATTCCCAGACATGGAGGAGCGGTTGTTCGCCTTTGTTAAAGACAAGCGCATGCTTGGCCTTGCTATTTCGCACAGGAAGCTACAGGTACTGCTTGTACACACGCACTCCTTGCTGACTGCTTGTGCATACCCACGCACTCATTGCTGATTGCTTCCTAACTTACAGACGCACTCATTGCTGACTGCTTGTGTACATGCACACGCACTCATTGCTGAACCCTTGTGTACATGCACACGCAATCCGTGCTGAGTGGTTGTGCACATACCCACGCACTCATTGCTGAACCCTTGTGTACATGCACACGCACTCATTGCTGACTACTTGTGCACATACCCACGCACTCTTTGCTAACTTACACACACACTCCTTGCTGAGTGGTTGTGCCCATACCCACGCACTCATTGCTGACTGCTTGTGCACATACACTGACTGCTACACTGACTGCTTGTACACTTACACTCATTGCTGACTGCTTGTGCTTATGTGTACATGCTCAAACAGGCGCTTGCGAAGCAGCTGATCGCAGAGGCCAACAAACAGTCACCCGACAAGCATGTGCACTTCAACGCCTCCTTGAATTGGGCAGTGCGTTTTTGCAAATGCCACGATCTTGTCGTGCGTGCTCGCACAAAACTGGGCCAGAGAGCGCTGCTCAGCAAGCAGAGATTATGACATCCTTTAGGTTGTTTGTTGATGGCATGCGGAAGAAAAACAAGTACACTATGCAACAGATGCATTTTGTAGAGTAATTGCTTGCTTGATCAACCACAAGCAAGCAATCAAATGATAAACATACACTTTATGGCAGATTATCAACATGGATGAGGTGCCGATGGTGCTTGACATGCTGTCCTTAAAGACTTTGCATCAGCGAGGCGCACGAACTGTGCCCATGACAACGACCGGTCATGAGAGGGCGAGCTTTACCCTTGTTCTATCGGTTTGTGCTGATTGTTCCAAGCTGCCTCCTCTTGTTGTGCTCAAGCGGAAGGCGGTGCCGCGCGACCTCAAGGTGCCGGGCATGCACATCTACGCCAACGAGAAAGGGCGGATGAATGAAGATATGTGCGTGGGTGGACGTAGTTATGAAGAAGAAGCGCCCACAGGTGCTGAGTGATGTGCATTGATTGCTTGTGCTTGTACACACATGTAACATACATGTGTGTACAAGAAGTGCTTGTTGCTTGTGTGCATGCATGTGTATTTGGTGTTGTTGGTGTTGTGCACGCTAACTGGCTGACTGGTTGCGGAGCACGCACACTTGTTTGTGTGCACACTGGCTGGCTCCTTGCTTCCGACTGCTTGTGTGCATGCATGCATACTTGTGTGCATGCATGCGTACTTGTGTGTGTGCACACTGACTAGCTGGCTGGTTGCTGAGCACGCACACTTGTTTGTGCACACATTGGCTAGCTCCTTGCTTTCGACTGCTTGTGTGCATGCATGCGTACTTGTGTGTATGCATGCGTACTCGTGTGTGTGCATGCTGATTTGCTGACTGACTGGCTCCCACGCTTGTTGTGGCTTGTGTGCAGATTTTCGGCAAACGAGCTCTGCTTGTATGGGACAGCTTTAGGGCCCATTTGTGTGACTCTGTGGGCAAGGCGCTGCAACACATCCGCGTTGACCAAGCTGTCACACCAGGTGGTATGACAAGTGCCTTGCAGCCCTTGGACATTGGCCTGAACAAACCTCTCAAGGACATGGCTAGAGGAAAGGTGCGTTGTTGACGATAACTGTTGTTGTTGACATGGCATGTCTTTGTTATAGCAAGATTCACTTATTAAGGTGTTATGCATATGTAGTGGCAAATGTGGATGGCGGATCCAAGCCAGCACACCTTCACTGCTGGCGGCCATTAACGGGCGTGCTCCTTCACAGAGATTCTGACGTGGATCATGGAGAGTTGAGAGGCTATCCCTGCACGCATTGTGCAGAACTCCTTTAAGAAGGCCGGCATCAGCATAGGGGGGGACAGTAATCGGGTAAATACGGTACGCACTTATATATGAGTAATCTTATATTATACGAACATTACATCATATATAAATAAACATATGCATATATGTTGTAATTATACATAGCATTATACACATTATATGCATATAATATTATAATATTATAAATTGTTATATATATAGGTAATTTTGTATGCATAATATATATGATACATGCAATCTTTTATACATAATATATAGATAGTTTCACATGGCTTATATGATCTGAACATGTCCCACATGTATTACGATAATACATTAAGTACTAACGTTTCTGCCACGTTACGTGCGGAGATAAGTGGTGCGGCTGTTTGGTCCAGCCATCACATGGCACCCGCGACTGCCGGGCTGCGCGGCAGTATGTGCGACCCGGCTTCTCATTGGCTAGGCGGCGAGTACAAGCGTTGCACCGTTGGATCTGTCCAAACAATCCTTGCCGTCCAAAAGCACATCCAAATGTTTAAACGCCACTAAGTGCAAAATTAAGCACACTGCATACGTGGCCGCTTATGGCTGAATGTTGATCATTTTTATGTGTTCCAGAAATAATATCAATAAATATGGAGATACAATGATACATGTTGATATCTCTGATGTGATGCAAAATGAAGCACATCTTTTGCAATATAGTGCAATATGGCTAGCAACCTGCAGTTAAGCATTAAACAACTTAATATTCAACGTAACGTTTATGCTACGGTACGTGCTAAGGTTTTCAGTTAGTAATGCCAAGGTTACAACCATCAAAATAATGCTAACCTAAATTACCTTAACGTTAAGATTTAATTAAACGAAAATTTGCATCTTTAGACCATTATTTGGTCACGCTTGAATTTGATCAAATGGGATCGCAACGGTGACAACAGCCGTTGCTCAAAAAGGCAGCGAAATGGCCAATCATTGCAGAGATGCATAAAAGATGCTGAAAACCATCTTGACGGCAACTGCTAGCCAACGGCGACCCAAAATTGCTAGCGATTTTGTGCCACTGCAGCACAGTTAGTGGTTGATTTGCCCGCGTTTTTGGCGGTACGAGGTCGGGGCAGGCCCCATACCCCAAGGACATGCCGCCACTACTCACCCTCGTGCTAACTAATCCACTCTACCATGTAACGCTAATTGATTACACGCTATAGTTACTGCGTCATCAAACATGGTCAACAGCCGAATAAGCCGTTGCATTTTGCAATCTGCATTACTTTACTGCTCCCAAGCACGATCACATGATCGCCTTGCACAGCCGGTATGCTTGTATCGACAACATGCTCATATCCGCTCTTGTGTCAGAGTGAGTGGGTCCATGTCAGCACGGAAACGCGCTGCTGACGCGGTCCTCGTCACTGAGGTCCCCATCCCAGCCCTCATTCTTGAAATGTTTTCTTGCAAGATCATGACATGCTTCGCTCATGAACACAGTTCGGTCTGACGTTCGGCAGGAATCGGTTCCTGCCGCTACTGCATGTCCCGAATGCGGCCGGAACTGGGTGTTGTTGGTTGTGTGCCCACAGTGTGGGCGCCACAGTCTATGTGGCAAAGCGTTGCGGCACAAAGCGTTGGTGGCGGTGAGGAGCAGCTGCTCTTTGGCATTGCCGGCGTCGGTGAGGAGGGGCACGCTTGGGCGCGTGTGCGGCATCGCCTTCTTCGTGCAGATGAATTGCGGCAGTACACGTAACGTAGTTCTTTTTGCCTCTAATCGCCCATGCGCAAGGTAGTGCGTGAGGTGGTGCGCTGTGTGATCAAGCGCAGCAGCTGAGTTCCCTCCTCCTCCGCCGCCGCCTTGTCGGCTGCTCCCGCTCACATGGAGCCACTATGGAGGCCGGATGTTAGCTATGCCGGGACGACGGCGATGGCGGCGTTCATGCGGGAGGCGGGCGTGCAGGACTACCAGGCCTTGCACGACTGGTCTGTGCGGGATTTCCGGCGCTTCTGGCAACTGCTGCTGCGCTTCACCGGCGTCGTGTACGACGGTGACGATGGAACGGTCCTCGCCGACGACGATCAAACGCCCAGCATGCCCCCCAAGCAGCCCGGCTTCTTCCCCAACATCCGCCTCAACTTCGCGGAGAACCTGCTCAGGCGGCGGGACTCCGCCCCCGCACTGGCATCCTTCAGTGAGGTGACTGCGGGCATGTCTCTGTTGTCGTTCATAACATCAAGTTCACAGTTAGTTCACAGCAAATTTGTGCTAAGCTGCGAGATGCAGATATAAGTAACGAAGTTAGTGAGCATTAGCTAGAGCTTCAGCGCCGGTGGTGACGTTTACCTTTCACTGCACGTATGCTCCTTTCGTGTCCCCCCTTATCCCACACAACATCTGCATCGGGAACTGTGAAGCAGAACTCATGGGTATACAGTTATATTTCATTGCACACATTATGCCGTGTGAGTTGGTCAACAAGGTGTCATTCAGCCATGAGGTCACATGCTGTAGGACGCAGTAAACCAAGGCACTGACTTGTCGTGTGTTATATCAATGCCATGTGCAGGTTCGGGAGCCAGTTCGCCTTACATATGCACAGCTTCACAGTGAGGTTGTACGTGTGTCGGCAGGCTTGCAGGCAAGGTCGCACAGCAACGTCCATCATAATGTTGCACCCACTGCATGATCATGCCCATGTCATGCACATTGCTTGAGCAATCAGTTGCCTTGCAGGCAATGGGTGTGAAAGCCGGGGATCGTGTGGCAGGATTCATTCCCAACATTGCAGAAGCTGTTGTCGCCATGCTGGTAGGTCACATAGCGAGACATCAACAGTGCTTCGGGTGTTGTGTTGGGGTCTGACTCGATGAAGATGGCGGCAGGCGGCAACCTCGCTCGGGGCAATTTGGTCCAGCTGCTCACCAGACTTTGGTGTGCGCGGTGCCGTGGATCGATTTGGTCAGATTACACCAGTCGTTCTCATCGCAGGTACGGGACATCACATGCAATGACACATGTCTGTGCAGTTGGACACTGAAACGTGGCTGTGTGTTTGCAGCGAATGCATACGGTTACCATGGAAAGAAGTTTGGCTGCCTTGACAAGTGTGCAGCAATTATGGAACAAGTGCCTTCCATACGCCATATCGTTGTTGTAGCACTCGCCAGTGACGCTTTGGTATGGCCAATGGTGCCAAGTCTCATGTCTCATGTCAGTTCTTGCATGCACATTCATCACCTTCACTCACTCGCAAGTCACAGGTTGCGCATTCTGCTTTGCAAGCAAAGGCACTGTCTTGGGACCGCTTGCCAGGCACGCCTGCAGAAGAGATACCTTATGTACGGCTGCCCTTCAACCACCCGCTGTACATCATGTACAGGTACATGCGGCCTGTTTATTGCAAAGACAACTCTTGTGCTCGAGTATGCAATTTGACATTTACTGCACAGTTTGTAACATCAGTACTGGGGTGTTATAACGTAAGAAGTACAGGATAATGAAACAGCGCATCATGAAAGTCATGCACACAGACACCTTTCCCTTCCCGTCTGCAGCTCTGGCACAACAGGCGTGCCGAAATGCATAGTGCACGGTGTGGGTGGCACGCTGCTACAGCACGTGAAAGAGCTCATGCTGCACAGCGACCTACGCAAAGACGACAACATCATCTACTTCACGACATGCGGCTGGATGATGTGGAACTGGCTGGTATGTTGCCGCCAGTAGTAGGTTCACATGTCGCACGTACGACGGCCACTGATGGTGCAACCTTGTGACAGGTGTCTGCCCTCTTTGTTGGTTGTGTCGTCACGTTGTTTGATGGGTCACCATCATACCCCAACATGGAAGCACTGTGGAGATTGGCGGACACTGAAGGCATCACGCACTTTGGCACCAGTGCCAAGTTCATTGCGTCCTGCAAAGGCAAGGTGACCCGCATCCGCTGGCCATGGCCTTCACTCTGTGATGCACTGGTGTAATCAATGTAAAAGTTGGAGCAGTATCATTGATACAGGATCTGATGTGCATGTATACAACCCTCAGGTGTGCCCAAAGTCTCAATGGCAGCTGTCACGGCTGCGAGTGGTGCTGTCAACAGGCTCGCCGCTTGCGCATGAAGATTTTGAATGGGTGTATACAGATGTAAAGTATGTTCAGCTTAGCTCAATATCAGGTGGCACGGACATAATCTCGTGCTTTATGCTGGGCAACCCAGTCTTGCCCGTCTATCGAGGTTTGGACCACAGGAGTGTGTAACCTTCCTTGTGGTGTCATTATCAGCATCTGACCAGTGTTAGCTGCCATTCAGTAATGACAAAGGGAATGTTGTCCAGGAGAGATCCAGTGTTTAGGGCTTGGCATGGACGTTGTAGCGCTAGATGAAAACGATCAAGCAGTGTTGAAGGCCAAGGGTGAACTGGCATGCAAGGTGCGTCTTGTTACGTTGGGTACGCAGGGCATGTTGCCTACATTGTCTGGCATCTACAGCATTTGGACTCTGCAGACGCCCTTCCCTTCAATGCCCGTGTACTTCTGGGACGATGCTGGAGATGACAAGTATCGCAATGCATACTTCAAGCGCATGCCAGGTGTTTGGCTACATGGCGATTACATCAGTATAACTGGCACGCAGGGCAGGTACAGCTTTGGTGTCTGCTTATAAGATCACATGCTCTGTGCATGGTGTCCAGGGCTTGTGTGCGGCCAGGGTTGGTCTATGGCGCCTGATGTCTTGGCTGCAGGTGTGGTGGGGTGATTGTTTACGGGCGGTCTGATGCGACTTTGAACCCGGGAGGTGTACGCATTGGCACCGCCGAGATTTACCGATTGGTGGAGATGATGCCAGAAGTGGAGGACTCTGTTGTTATCGGGCAGGTGCGCAGTCGTAGCATTAATGCACATGCAAGCTGATATCCCATTCATTGTCTATGCACTGATGACGTATCCTCTCCACCACAGCCAGTAGATGGTGATGTGCGAGTGGTTCTGTTCGTGAAGCTGGCGAGTGGTCAGCAGTTCTCGCACGAGTTCGAAGCCCGATTGCGAACTACAGTACGGGCAGGTTCAACTCCGAGACACGTTCCTGCTGTGGTTGTCCCTGTGGAGAAGATCCCTTACACGCGCTCGGGCAAGAAAATGGAGCTTGCTGTGCTTGAGGTGGTTACTGGCCACGAGCCCAAGAACATTGAGGCCATGGTAGACCCAACCGCCTTGGACTGTTATAGAGAACTGCCCAGCCTATCCCTTAGCAAACTCTAACAGCGTAAGGTGCGTGGTGGAACTTCGAATAACATGGCAGCTAGCCGCTGCTGCCAACAGCAGTGCTTATTGTCGCGTGGAGACAAGCATGATTAGGTAACCGCCAATAAAGCACAGACATGCTGTGAGCGTTTGTGAGCTTATAAGCATTTGAAAATCGCACTTCATCATTGTTGTGCCATTGTAGCACGCAGTTGTGAGAGAGAGAGAGAGAGAGAGAGAGAGAGAGAGAGAGAGAGAGAGAGAGAGAGAGAGAGAGAGAGAGAGAGAGAGAGAGAGA
>RHPI01002533.1:1398611-1446069 GCA_009103225.1 Chlorokybus atmophyticus | reverse complement strand
GGGGGGGGGGGGGCAGAAAGCAAGGCAGTAGTACACGCCCAAGTGAGCACAAACATTGCAAGTATAGCAAGAACGGCAAGCAATACACAGTGCCAAGGGCCTAACAACTGAGTGTGCTGACACAACAATCAACACAACCAACAGCTCGTAGAAGATAGCAGCGGCATAGACAACGACCACATATACATATACAGTCTGCATTGTTTGAACATCTTGCATGATCCCCCACCTGTCACAGCAGCGCCACCAGTTAGCAACTACTAGAAGTGGGTAGTGCCAACTGGGGCTGATTAGGTTTGCCCGCCACTGCAGTCTTGAACAGAACCAAATGACGTAGCACAAACAAGCACAAGTGACATACCCCCAACAGATTAGGGGTGTTAAGGAACACCCAAGATAAGCAATGCATGAGTAAGTACTCCGCAACAGCAACAACAACCACTAACATGTTAGGCACAGCAATATGTGCAAACCCAAATGGAAAAAAGCTCAACCGATTGAAATCCATCATTATATATGTTGTCAAAATAAGCATATAGGGAGATACTATATGGAAAAGACCATGTGCATTGTCCTTTGCAAACTTGATTGTAAAAGCCGATGTCAAGGTTTCACTAGTACTCATGTGGCAGTGAGTTGGACACGTGGTAGCGAGCTTAATGCGGCACTTATATGGCTCTCTGTGTGTTTTTTCATGGTCATGTATGTCCAACTTACACACATGACATGTTGAACATTGAACATCTCAATTGTCGAACATCAAGTAACATGGTTAACATCACCCTTTTACAATATGTCTACAATATGTTGCAGAAAACACATTCATTAATATTTGTTGAGTGCATGACATGGATGCATGTGACACGGCATAGTCAAAACATTCTACGTCGTGTGTGCAGATTTCATACATCACCCATAATATATTGTATTATAGTAAATGACCATAAGAGTTGCTTGCTGTATCATATCAAGGTACTTGGCATCGTACATTAGTGATATACGCAATGCCTTGACGTTCATTCCAATTTTTTGATTCATGTGATTGATCAAACTTCATAGATTATCGTGGTTTGTGGCCATGTACTGATTAATTGGATCGTGTTGAGTCAAACCTTACACATCTGTGTAGTACACTTACTAGGGATAAATATCTTTGCAACATGTATAACATTGTACACAATAACATTCTAATTTTAAAATCAATAAATCTATAATCATTGGATGATCTCAATGTCGCTTGAATGCATGTTAACTTGTGTCAAACCCTTTAAAAGAGAAGTGCTCCAACAACGTGTACATGCATGCACTAGACTGGTGCTGAGTTAACGCAAACGAGCCGCGAGAGCATACCCAGAACTGTCGCTTTAAAGCGACAGAATGGCGGGGAACTGGGCGGGGGCGGGCGTAGATCACAAAACCGCACCACACATCACACTTGCTGTTCATCTACACTAGCCTCTACTCTACCTAACCGTTATCATACTTGTGCACTCAGGTTGGTTGGTGTTGCTTGCTGCTGCTGCGTGCTGCCGTTGGCTCCTCTTTCACAGCATTGCACATAGGGCATTTAAAGTAAGTGTATCGCGGGGCTTAACCGACTAGGCCATGGTAGCAAAAGTCGCTACCATGAGTGGTTGCGTATTGGTTACTAAAGCTTCACAAGCCCTTCTCAGCCTATTCCACAATAATCGGCATTACAGTAAGCTAGTGTGATGGGCTAGGGTGTAATGTAAGTGTGGCGCTGTGCTGGCTGGCCGGACATGCTTTGGTAGTGCGCGCGTGTGTGCACAGACTGAGCGCATGTATGTTAATTAACTCATACCCTATGCATAATTGTGAGTGGCAATTGCTAAAAAGCAGGTTTTGGAAGCGAACCTATTGCGTGTACACCTAATCGTGAGCCACTTGTGAGCCTTGAACTCCGAGGCCTTTGAAAGAGGTCATGAGGTTGGTGCCATGCAATGCAGTTGCAAAGCATGCCGTTAGCCCAGGAAGACTGTCCGTGCGTTGGATGGCGGCGGATAAGGCGGGAATATCGGACGGCTGGCCAGGTGCACTTTTAGGGTTAGGGTTTGCTTCTGTCTCTGTGCGCCAGGCAGGTCGTGGTCGGAAAACAAGCACACGCTCACCGCGAGTTTTCAAGCCAGGCGTCGAGGCCAGGCAGACGGGCGAGTGTGGCGGCCTCGGTGCTGGTGCTGGCGTCGGAGTAGGCCTAAGGGGGCGGCGGGAGGCGGCGCATGGCGTCTGCATTGTCGGCAATCAGCTCGCGGACGCGACCGCCGCGGCAACCCCTGCCTGACCAGAGCGTTGCTGGCACCAACACCACCACTCATCGCCACCGCACAGCTCCCACCCTCGCCGCCGCCACCTGCTCCTGCTCGCCGCCGACCACCAGGGCTGGAGCGCCGGCGCAGCCACAGCAGCTCTGTACTGCAGCGCGTGAGCGTGCTGGTTTGCCCTCCACGTCGCAGTCGCCCTTCGCCGCCTCGCTGCCACCACCGCCGCCGCCGCCGCCGCCGCACCACAGCAGGATCGGCAGCCGAAGGAGACCACGCGGCACCCGCCTAGCCGCCAGCAGGGTGGACGCTCGCCGCCGCAGCGAACAGGACGTGGACGCGGAAGACGTCGAGGCAGATGGGGAGGTGCTGGATGAAGAGGGCGATGATGTGGTCGAGGACGACGATGAGGTGGGCTGTGCTGCGTTGGCCACATGCGTCTTATTTCACCGTATACATAGTGTCCTGTACACACCTTTGACGTTCGTTCAATGTTGCATTCAATCAAGCATCCATCCACTCATCCCAGATCAGCACATTGTCTGTTGGCGTGTATGCTATTGAGCAAGCACAGCATTGCGGAATTGCCAACCATAACCATGCAGGTGGCATTGAATTATAGGTTCTTAGACGGCACAAACAGCAGATCTTGCTTGTGGCTGCAACTGTTGCGCAGCATCTATGTTATGGAACAGCCATGCAATGCAACCAGCATGCTGACTGAGCAGCGGGTTGCGCGTTACAGTTGCCAAGACACTGTCTATTGATGTTGCGCGCGCGCGCGCTAGTGTTCAACAATATTCACGCAAAAGCTGACCGGTGTTGCATGCAGGTGGATCCGGCCCCGACCGCGGAGCAGCTGCGTGAGAGCGGTTGGGCGCTGCCCATGCGGGTGAAAGGGAACGTCATCGTCCTGAGCGCAGGCAAGATTTACGATGGCCCGGACGCACATCTCTACTGGACGGACAGGTGAGTGTGAACCCCACAACGACTACCCAATCATGAGCACACTGCATTGAGAGTGATAAAGCGATTCTGAAAATATCAAGAATCCAGAAGGACGTGAACAAACAGTCACAAGGGGAAAATCATAGTACTAAACAAACAAGTGCATGTCATGGAATTGTTGGCAATGTGCAGGCGTGCGAAGCGAAGGCATCCTTACCCAGTGGGGTACACGGCAACGAAGCGATTCAAGAACGTACTGTACTGGATGCGTATATTGGCTGGGCATGAAGGTCCCATTTTTGAGGTGGGTAGATGGCCGTTGCGTTGCAAGGGTCGGTCATGAGAGAGGCATTGCGCTGGTGCTCAAGACAGCGAACATTGCCCAGGTGTGGGTGGATGGGAGCACGGACGCCACTTTCAGGGGCTGCACTGCTGCTGACGCCTGGAGCAACGCCATGGAAGGCCTCGGCATCGCGTCTGTGGTGAATGGCCGCTCGTTCTTTGGCTTCAATGACACCGCTGTGCAGGTAAGGGTAGGTCGCATGCACCATTATCATCGGCCACCAGATCAAGTCTGGGCCAGTACCAACATATTGCCAACAGGACTTGCTACTGTCATTGCCTGGTGGTGGTGGTGTCAGTGAAGAAGCATCTTCTTCTTCTCCCGCTGTACCATCAGCTGCTGTACCATCGCCCAGCAACGGGGAGGATAAGCGCGAACGCGCCCGCGACGATGCTGACAGCCGTTTGCGCGCGAGCGATGCAGAGCCTTCTAGTGTCAACGCACTTATTGATGAAAATCAGCAGTTTACAGCGAGCAAAGCCGATGGCAATGGCGAGTACAGGTAGGTGTGCTGGTCTTTTTGATGTGCGTGTGCGTGTGTGCGCGTGCCACGCTTCAGAGGGCTCGTGGCGTAGGAGCTCAGCTTGCTGTCAGCAGGTCAGCGGGCGGCAATGGCAGCGCGCAACCTGCTCAAGTGCCCCCCGTGTACATAGAGGCAGCACAGGGCAGTAGTTTGCGTGCTCAACAGTTGCGGCTGGTAATTGATCGGATTCGAGGGGGTCAGCTGTCGGAAGCTTTTGATGTGGTAAAGGTAATGTTATTCTATGCTGCAGCTGCGTATTGACCAGCATGCGAAGCCATGCTTGTCACGCGTTCTCGTCTCATTTTGTCCAGACAATGATCCGGAACGGGCTGGATGTCAACGAAACGGTGTACAACTTATTCTTCAAATTTGAGATGGATTTGTGGCAGCGACAGGCTGTCCGCCACCTCAACGACAATAACTCTGTGTTGCTGTGTGCTCCCGCCGGTGCCGGTTCGTAATATACTAATACACAGTACATCATGCTGCAGCAGCCGTCTATACATTATGCAATGACACGTGTGGCAGGCAAGACGGCCGTGGCCGAGTACGCCATCTATCAGGAGCTCGCCGCGGGCAGGAGGGTCGCGTTCGTGACGCCTCTGAAGGGATTGGCCGGCCAGCGGTACCGCAACTTTGTCGCGCGCTTTGGTGTGGACCGTGTGGGTGCGATATGGGGTGACCTGACCGTCAACATGGATGCGCCAGTGGTCGTCATGACCGTGGACATATTCCGCGCATTGTCCTTTGCACACGGCGCACGCGGTGTCGATGTATGTGGTCTGTATACTCCAATGCATTGTGCAGCAAGCTAGTTGGAGTCATGTGTAAATTTTGTATATCTCTTGTCTCAGCGACTATCGTTGTTACTCCCTGTAGGACATACCTGTTACTTGTCCCGGCAGCATGGACGGCGTGGCGCTGATCGTGCTGGACGAGTTCCACACGGTCAGCGACAAGCAGCGGGGCACCATGTGGCAGGAGTCCCTCCTCTACGCCCCAAAGATACGCCTCCTCGCCATGTCCGCTGTTGCCGGAGATGCCGATGTCGTCGCCGCGTGGCTGCGAGAGCGCCACGGGCCAACATCGCTCGTCGTGTGCACCTCCCGACCCGTGCCCCATGTACGTGATGCGTGATGAAGTGGTCATGTTGCTGCATACCAGTCTGCTTACGCATGCATTGTCCGGTGTGCAGACATACTACTTCTGCAAACCTGGTGGAATGCACCCTCTGCTGAATGATGAACAGAGTGGCTTAAACTACGCGTTGCGAGCCAGCGCCACTGCATCTACACCGAGGCGGTGCGTGCTGCCCTGCCGCACGTGTGCTGGTGTTGTGTTCATGCACGCATACTTAACAATCTGATTGTGGACTCTGCGTGCAGCATTGCGACTACAAGTTGGCGCAATGGCAACGGCACGAGGAGAGACCCGCACAAGTTCCAGACTCGAGGCTCTGATGCAGACAGCCAGCGCAGCAGCAACAGGACGGTGGGTCGATGACTTGTTGGCACTGTGGTGCATACTGTGGTGCATTGCATGAACAACCTCTCAACGTGGTTGCGTCTCTTTCAGGACACGCTTAGCAGGCGGCCGAGTCTGCGATCGGTGCTGTGGCAGCTGCAGCAGAAGAACATGTATCCCGCCATATTCTTCATATTCAGCAGGTACGGTTGCCAGAACGCCATGCGCGAAGCGGCGAGGGTGAGCACGCTGTCCCTGGTCACTGAAGAAGAAGGCGCAGCCATCCGGGCTCGACTGCGCGTCTTCTTGGATGCCCACCCTGGCTACGCTCGCCAGGTGAGAATGTCAAAAGAAAGCACCGAACTAGTGTCACATTGCTAATCTCTGTGTCAAGATGTTTATATATACGCGTGTTACCCATGCAAGTGCTGATGTGAGTCTGTACAGGAGGAGGTTGCCCCCCTGTTGCGTGGGATAGCGGCGCACCATGCTGGCATCCTGCCAGAGTGGCGCCAGCTGGTTGAGGACCTGTGCCTGGACGGCCTGATCAAGCTGGTCTTTGGCACGGAGTCGCTTGCCGCGGGTCTGAAGATCTTCGTGCGCACGGTCGTGCTGTCTTCTGTCGGCAAGAAGAATGAAGCCGGGCACAGGCTCTTGCTGCCAAGCGAGTTTCATCAGCTGATAGGCCGTGCTGGCAGGTAAGGTATACACGCATACACCCTACGAATGCCATAACACCCGCAGCAGCTTCTCACTAGTGCTGTCCGATTCAGCAACGCGTACCTTCGTGTCAATGTGTGCAGGAGAGGTTTGGATTCGCAGGGGAACATTGTGTTCCTGCAGACGTCTCAGGACAGCGCGGAGGCCGCAGCCTCTCTCTGCATGCGGCCCCCCGTCTTCCTGAACGCGCGCTTCATGCCGGCCTACGGCACCACACTCAATCTGCTCAGGGTGCACTCTGTTAAAGACTTGCAGAAGGTCAGCTGTGAGACGTTGATTCTCATGTGCGTGGCTTGACACGTTGTTGTGACGGTGATGAGCTCGCAGGTGTTGAGTGGGAGTTTATCGGACTTCACGATGCCGGCTGGCAACAGCCTGACGAGTTTGACGACTCCTGTGGACGAGGAGTCTCTGCAGCAGCTGAACCACGTGCAGCAGGTAGTGGTTGCGGAGCTCGCGAGCGTGGAAGAGGAGTTGACCAGCCTCAACCCACAGCAAGTCGCGGACGCTCTCAAGAGCGTGAGTGCATGCACGCTCGTCGAGCTCAGCACGAGCAGGAGTGTTGTGCGCGGAGGGGAGGACAGCGCAATGCCTGGCGTGCTCCTTGCAGAGGTTTGTGTGGGCACTGTGTGTCGTGTGTACAAGTTTCATCGGTCTGCGTGTGTGTGAGTGAATCCAATGTCCTCCCTTGCTTGTCAAAGGTGCCTGGCCCGCAGCCACACTACATCTGCTTGTGCGCGGACAACATGTTCCGTATGGTGCCGGCCGCAAGGCTGGTGTCCGTGCACTCGTCGCAGCCGCCACTCGATGCCATCATGCAACGCGCGGGCAAACCACTCGCAGTCCCCGCTGTCCCAAGGTGCAGTTGTACACTCTTTTCTGCCCGCGCGCAACACGTGCTGTCATGTTTGTTCAACCCTCTCGTCCACACAGCCGTGATCGGTGGAAGCGAGCTGGACCCAATGAGGGTTTCGTGGCCGAGGGGGACGCGTCCACGTCCGAGACGGCAGCGGCGGTATCGCAGGCGTTTGTCAACACGCCAGCACTGGACCGCGCTGCACGCGTGCCAGCTCTCCAGCGTGAAGTGCTCCGACTCAAGAGGAGGCTTGCGAATATCACGTCCCGCATCAAAAACCACCAGGTTCGCGTGCACACAAAAACACCGTATCAAGCGTGTGTGTGTAAGACGTTGTGTGCCTGGTTGTCGCGCATGTGTGACATCATGCAATGTGCAGAAGAGAGCTGCGGAAGATGCCGACCCCGACTCAAATAAGGGGTCTCCTGCTGCAACCCAGTTGTCAATACCTGCAATGGTGCGTAGCAACAGAGTTGTGCTTCTCTCTTATTGTGTTGTCATGTTGTGGTGTTCTCACCAATAGTCACTGTGCGTTTACAGGGCACGTGGACAGCGGTGCAGCCGTTGTTGTCGGTGTTGATGACCATGAGCGCGGTGAAGCCTTCGGCGGAGGACCCCGAGCGCTGCACGCTGACCACACTCGGCAAGGCCGCGGCCGTGCTTCGTACGGAGAACGAGCTGTGGGTGGCGCAGGTGCTGTTGTCGGACGCCGTCGTTGGTTTGAATCCCGCGGAGCTGGCAGGTGCGGTGTCGGCCATCACGACGGAGGGAACGAGCTTCCGCAGCCGACACGACAGCGACACGTGGTCGGACCAGCCTATCACGAATGCTCTGCAGAGCGCCATGCAGACCATCAGAGAACTGCAGTCCGAACTGGTGCGCGTTCACAGAGCCAACAACGTCAAGATACCGATCCTGTTTGAGACCGCCCCGGTGTCTCTCACGTATGCATGGGCCAACGGTGCGTCGTGGGAGGAACTCATCAACTTCACGGCGCTGGATGACGGGGATCTGGTGCGGGTGTTGCGGCGCACGGTAGAGTTGTTGAAGCAGGTGAGGTGGTGGTGTGGAGCTCTTGGTGTTGTATGACCTGTTGCTGCACACATGCTCATTGGTGGGCTATGTGTTATTGCCAACATGTGGACTTGGCTTGCAGGTGCCGCTGCTTCCAGGCGTAGGTGCACCTGTTGCGGATGCAGCGAGCAAAGCACTTGAGCAGATGAGTAGGTTTCCCATTGCCAGCGACAGTACCATTGTGTGATATATTGATCAGGCACATTTGCGCTCACCACATCAGCACAGCACTGGCACGCATGCATCTGTAGTCTGTGGCGATGGCCATTGCCTCAAAACAGTGGCGCGTGGTAAAAGTAAGTAGTGCATCTGGCACTTACCAGCTGTTTAGGCATGACATCAGTAAATATCAACCAAAGGGGTGATCAATCCGCATGCACAGGGCGCGTCAAAGTTCTCTCACCACATCATAACGTTATGGAAGCCATGGCCATTTGGTGCAATTTGTTTGTTACATTACATCCACATGACATAGTGCCAAGGCGGCAATGGCTTGTGGCAGCCGATAGGTGGCTGTGTAGTCCCTTATTTTGCAGATCATATTGCATTTCGTGGTTATTGCGGCTGGCATGGCCATCAAGGGTGCATCCATTGGTTAGCCACTGACATCGGAGTCAGAGGATGAGTTTATGTGACACTTTGCACATGGCACAACATACAGCGGGCTTGAGCCAGCCCGCATGCTCGTGCACACATTGCATTCCCACTACATTGCAATCTTGTGTGTGTACTAAAAATGCGTATAATTGTCACATGCAAGTATGCGAGTATGCAGCCAACCGAAGTGTGCCCATTCACTCATTACATTACACAGGCAGACTTCAGTGCTCCCCATGCACTAGCACGTCCAAGTCGTGTGTGTTTAGTGAGCACAAAAAACATTCACATGAGAAGCGACTTAATTACTTCGCACGCACTGATCATGCCTAGCAGACACGCGTGCACTCACCTACGCACGCAAACTCAAGACCGCTAAGCTACGCCGTTAGCTTCGCCTCATTGACCATGCCATTGCCATCGGCTTTTCCTGCTGTGGAGTGCTGACGGTCATCATCTGCAACAACACTAGAAGGCTGTGCATTGCCCCGTTGCTGTCCACATTGACGCGGGCGCATCTGCGTCCGTCCTCCAAGTTGCTGGCTGATGATCTGAAGTTGAAGAAGAAGACAGGCAATGTGACGGACGAGGCAAAGAAGGCAGCAGCAAGCTGTCGTGTGGGAAATGCTTGACCAACATTACTGCTAATGTCCGCAACGAGAAGTGTATTGCTGACAACGCAGTATGTTCTCACCGCAGTCGCCGGGCGCATTGCAGAGGTCCGTTGAGAACCTGCCACCATGCTGAAGGCAGGTTGATGTTGTGTGGAAGTTGACTGGGGAAGGACGGTCGTAGAACGAGCCAAAATGTGCTGCGCCGTTGCTGTTGTACACGCCGCAAACGACGAAGGGTGTATTGAAGATATTGGAATGATGGATAGTTGTTGATTGATTTGCAAACACAGTTGTCACAGCTATGGTTGGGACAGACAGGTGCAAAGCATAAGTCTCGCTGTCAAGGCAAGTGTGGTGTGACACGCACGCGCATGCCCGCACGCACATGTAAATGCACTCACGCCTCCTTGAAGGTTCACTCACTTGCCCATTGTTGTGTCGCCACCGTTAATGCCAGAGGGGTAAAAATCCTCCACGGTGAGGGCGGCAAATGAGCATCACTGATGACAGCGCCAGTGGCAGTGAAGCAGACCAAGCCCGAGCCATGGCTGGACACACGGCAGCATACGTGAACACTTCTTTGCGTGCAGCACGGCATGGCAGGAAGTTAGGCCAATGTGTTCTTGTAATACCAACCCAACTTAATCTAACTCACCCCAAACCTTGAGCTTCCTTGCAGACGCAAAGGCGCATGTGGCATTCCCCGACATGCGAGCAGAGTGACCCAACAATTCTCTATGCATGCCATAAGCCATATACCAGCACAAGTGCATTTCATAAGATGCAACGTGCAATGGTCTATACAGTACATGCTTCTGCGGACGGCAAGGCATCCCAGCCAGACGGTAGGCAAGTAAATCCAAGTAAGAACACTTACCTACATGCGGAAGGCAGGGCTCGTTCGTATCAGGCTAACCAGCCACCACAGCAGCGAGCAGACAAGCCAGGCATACCGCACAGCAGCCCGCATTGCTGCCAGCCGCATGCCGTAATGCCTCGGCGGCGGCTTATCCATCCAGCCATCAGCCAGTAGCAGCTGTCCCGCAGTGTCCTCAACCACTACCACCATTAAGCCAACATAACGCTCCTCATTTATTCTCTGATGTTGGCATGACAATGCTGTTGGCTCATTGAGCCTGACGTGCCTCTGCAAGCTCCTGTTGCCAGCGAGTGAACTCGGGAAACCTTCGGTGCCAGGAGGCTGCAGACAAGGTCAGGGCTGTTGAGGCTGCCATGTGAAGTGCACGCTGCCGACAGAACAACAAGCGGTCGAGCACGTGGTCTCCATATGAAAATGCTAGGCGCCATATTGGCACTGACCATGTGCTTCGCTCCACCTCCATAATATCAACAGCTAGCCGCTTGCAGCGTGTTGTTACGCGCTCACTTGACATCCGCACAACCACTCCTGGGTTGTACATGAAAAGCTGCATGGCAAGGTTCCTGCTCCCCAGATTGCAAGACTCAAAGCCATCTAGCAGCGTTTGAAGCTTGCTGCGCACGGAAGCATCATCGTCACCAACCAACCATGGGCATCGTTTCAGCAACGCGACCATTTGTGCAGTATCAACTCTGAGAAACGTCTGCCAGGCAGCAAATCTTACAGCCACAACTTCCGGTGTTAAAGTGAGAATATCAGGAGCACGGCGCAGCACAATGGAAAGGTCCTTGTCACTGATGCTTATAAGCGCTTTGAGCCTTGACAGGTTGTTTGCAAGACTCTCAGGAACGCGCTTCAACAGTGGATGCGTTGTCACCGCTGTGGTTCTCACACCAGGAATGAGCTTCTGCATCTGCGACGTAACAAGCTTGATCACAAGCACCCGTGCACGAAGATTGAGACAACCTACACAACGTACCTCATGGATACGTCGCTCCAACTCTTTGGGACTGCGGAAAAGCGACTCGGTCTTGCCTTGCGTGATGAACGACGCCACTCGTTGCGGGGAAAGAGATAACCCCTCCCAGAACTCGCGCACAGCTTGCTGCTCAGCTTCTGACCATGGGGGCAATCGAGGCCCGCGCACACGTGTTGCCGGCAGCTGGCGAACAGACATTGTTGACTGGGCAGTGCCGACAGCTCCAACTTGAGCAAGCTCAGCATTGTCGTGGGGGAGGAGCAGCTTACCTTGTTGCTTGTGTCAACAGCATCCTCAGGAATTGTTGTGCCGCATGCAAAGCGCTGTTGTGCTGCAAATGCAAGCTGTATCTGCCTGCAACCAAGTGTTGCGTTGTGAGGGGCGCTGATATCAATAATCAGATTTACTGCGGCAACTAAGCTGAGCCTTGCCTATATGAAGAGTTGTACAAATTGGGCGCAATGGTGCTGGCTGTGGCAGCTCTTGTGACGCGCGCGAGGGAAAACATTATATGTGCACTGGGGACACAGCTACCGGTAAGTCCAATGCATGCTTGTGGAAGAGGATAACAAGATTTGTAAACAGAATGAGCTGCTGACAGTGCCTTGCAACTAGCAAGCTGATTACGCACGTTGGCGCCATTTCTACTATGTGTGCAGTGGTGGCGCAAAATGCAGCCATCTGTGACGATCTGGCCACATGTGCGCGCACGCACTTGTACACAGACGAGCGAGTCAACATGCCGATGAGTGTTGTCAAACGTATGTCGCTACTGACAAGCAACAAAGCTGCAACTTTTATGAGCGTCTGACCCACTAACAAACGCAAGTCTCTGTCATTGCTGGTTGTGAAAACTTGCGCTTCTGGCAAGTCAACATGTGCGCTGCTCCTGGTTGTGAGATTCGCCACAGCCATTGTTACATGGGTTTATACAGCTGATTAAAGCAGTGACGCACGGCGAGCACTGTGAGCCATGATAGCTGTTTGAACAATGCGTGCGCCCAACCCTCTACAGCTGAACCAAGCTGCCGGTTGGCAGCTGTCACCGCCTGCAATTGCATGCATGCTACGTAACACAATGGCTTGAGCTCGACTTGCAGAGCTCACCTGTACGAGGCAGCTGTTCTGCTCACGCAAACGCAACCTTTGCCGTCACACTGCCCGCCCGTCGCTGGCCAGGCGGAGCATGCCACCAACCCTCTGGCAGCTGATACGGCCAGCGTAGCCAAGGGCGATGCCACCGCCCCTACCGTGACCGACACCCGCCTTCACGCCGTCTGCGTCGCCGCCCCCGCCGCTCATGGCATGCACAATGGCAAAGTCGTTGACAACAACAGCGACTATATTGCAGATGGCCACAACGGCAATGTTCCGGTCACTACAATTAAACCAAGCAACCAGCTAGCACAAGCGATTATCTGCTGTACGACTAGGCGACTATAAAAGTCTCGGACGTCGTGGTCGCCCAAACCGCGGCCGCCCTTCGTGTCGAGTCCGTCATGGCTGCCGCCTTGTCGAGGACCGCCACCGCTTGCGCCTTCTGTAGTGCGCAAGCGATGCGTTGCCTGTAGGTGCGAAGATAGCCCGGTATGCGCGCCCTATCTTGGTCCCTTTCACGGACGACGCGCGCCGCACAGCGTCGCAGTAGCCCATGAAATGCCTCCCCTAAGGCGCCATGCGAGCGGGATAAACGTATCCGTGCGATGGGCATCGGAGTATTTCCCGCGCTTCGTCGCCTCCGCCTGCAGTGCGGCCGCTCCCGACTCCACGGTAAATGCTTTCACCACGACATCCAGCAGGATGCGACCGTCGGATCCGGGCTCCGTCACAAGCAGGTCGACGCGTCGGCCTTGCGTCTCCCCTCCCGCAGCGGCAGTAGTCCGGACACTTCGTAAGCGACTCTGAAGCCGGCTTCTCTCATGATGGCACCCACCTCGTACTTCACTGCGTCGTGTGTCGCTGTGACACCGGTTCCACGTGGGCAACGCATGACATGGGTCGTCGCTAGGTGCGGGATGTCCGGCGAGCATGACGCCTGGTTGAGCTGCGGGGGTGGCGGCGATGGTGGTGGTGAGGGCTGTGGTGGTTGAGGGCGTCGTTGCAGGTGACCACCGTGTCGTGGTCCGCGTTGTAGATCTCGTGGCTAGCGCCGTGTCGTGGGTGCTGCAGGCAACCATGCATGCAAGCATGCTGCTTGGTGCAGCTCGTCAGAGGCGACGGCGGCAGCAGCGTGCATAGGGTTTGGTGCCAGCGGGAGCAACGGCCAGAAACGGCTCCGTTGTGCAGACGGTAGGTCGTGAACTCAAGTTGATGTGTTGCGTGTAGTTGCCCACTGCTAGCATGATTGCACTCCCGTACTCCAATTGTATGCATGCATTGGCCACCGTCAAGCTTGTCCGGTGGAAGAACAGGCGTTAGTCAAGCACTATGTACTTGAAATACAAAACTTATAATTCGCATACATTGTGGTCATGTCTAGAGGGTTGTCCGGGCAGTGCACTTGTGCCTTGCCTGCCAACGGCAAGTGTTGCTTTCTGGCATTGATTATTTCGCTGCAAGCCTCAACTTATGCAGCATTCTGGCTCAGCCAGAATGCTTCAGCTGTGTTTACCGTGTGTCTGTTGCCATTTTTGCTCAGTTGCAACAATAGCTGTGGCCAAGCTCACCAAAGGGACCAGCGCACATGTTGACATGCCATCAGCGAATGTGTTCACGTGGCACCATGCTAGTGGTCGTGATTGTTCACCTGCGAGACTTGCGTTGGTTACTACGTCGGTACTAACGCTAGGTGATCGTGTTTGTGGCACCTGCTGCCTGTCAAGCTCAAAACAACAGTGCCACCTTTACAGCTTAGTGACTTGTCGGCGGCGACGTTTGTTTGACTAGGCTGCTGCAAACCACTGCACACCAATGTCATCATGGCAACAACGTGAATATTAGCGTTTCCCAGGCGCAGGCAGCACCTACAGCTTTCACAACTCCTGCCATCTTGTAGAATCAACTCTTGGCCAAATCTGTTGATTGTGACTGTGCCCAGGGCACAAATGATGTTTTCCCTCATGCGCCTCACGCGAGCTGACACGGTTAGCGCCACTGCGCCCCGCTTCTACAACTCTTTGTACAGGCAAGGGCCAGGTTGCTTTGCCGCGGTTGGTTTTATCTACAAAACTGGCAAACCGCACAACTCAATTGGTTGCAGGCAGTTGTAATGCACATTTGCGGCGCAACTGCGCTTTGCAAGCGGCAACGATTCCTGACAATGCTGTTGACCAAAGTAACAAAGTAATCCACTGCTCCCACAGCCATGCTGATGCTTGCTCTGGAGCTGTTGGCGCTGCTTACTCAGCACTGTGTGTTGGCCAGCTGCAGGCAAGAGGGGTGGGCCGGCAATGGGAACATGGGACCATTGGCCCCATGGTCAGAAGCTGAACAGCAAGCTGTGCGCCGGTTCTGGGAGGGGTTATCTCTTCCTCCGCAACAAGTGGCGACGTTGTTGGCAAAACGCATGTCCTTGTCACTTTACCCCAGTCCCAAGGAGCTGGAGCGAAGACTTCATGAGGTATGTTGTGGCAATTGTCTCGATCGGTTACGGTACGGCTGCTTGTGGTTAAGCACGTCACATCACAGATGCGGAAGTTGCTTCCTGGTGTGACGACAGCAGCGGTGGCAAGGCCTGCACTCTTACCGCGAAATCCTGAATTGCTTGCACGCAGCCTGTCCAGGCTCAAAACGCTTCTAAGCATCAGTGACACGGACCTTTGCACTATGCTGCGCAGAGCTCCCACGATGCTGAAGTACATGGCGGATGCTGTTGCTGAATAATCTGGTGCCTGGCAGACGTTTTTGGCAGTCGATCATGCACAAATGGTTACGTTGCTGAAACGATGCCCACAGCTTTTTGCAACAACAATGCTTCCGTGCGCAGCCAGCTTCAGATGTTTCTTGACGCCTTCAAGTCCTACAGACTGGCAACAGGCACCCTTGCCATGCAGATCTTTGTGTATCATCCAGATGTGGTTGTTGTGATGTCATGTGAGCGAGTACAAACACGCATTAAACGGCTAGCTGCTGAGTTAATGGAGGTGGAGCGAACACAGTGGTCAGTGTCGACATGGCGCATGGCACTTGCTTGTAGAGACAATGCGCTCGACCGTTTGTTGTTCTGTCGACAGCATGCGGTTCCCATGGCAGCCTCATCAGCCCTGCGCTGCCCTGCAGCCTCCTGGCAGAAAAGGTTTCGCGCGTTTACTCCCTGGCAACAGGAGCTTATAGAGGCGCGTCAGGCCACCATCAAAGGATGTATGAGGAGCACCACATTGTCTTAGTGGTTGAGAAATGTAAGTGCCATTGGTAGGAGCTTGAGTTAGCAGGGCACTGCAGGTCAATAGCCGCTGGCAGGCTTCCGCGTAGCATTGGGGATTGCGGGTGGCAGCGCGTTGGTCAGCCTGTGACGAACGAGCTCTGTCCTCCACAGGTAGGTACGCGTTTTGTCTTGAACTTACTTGCCTACCGTCTGGCGGAAACATGCACTGTGTGAGCCCCTTGTACATTGCATGCTTATCTGTTGCACTCGTGTGGTGCATGGCATGCAGACAGAGTTGTTAGGTCACTCTGCTCTCCTGTCAGTTGTTTCCACATGCGCCTATGTGTAAGCAGCAGAACAGCAAGCTTGATTGTTGGGTTCGAGTTATTTTAGGGTTGGAGATGGGAAAGTGAGATATCAAAGAATCCCTGCGTGCACATGTGAGTGCTCGCGTATGTATGTGTGTGCGTGTTGTATACACAACTCGCTTGACAGTAAGCTTATGCTTAGGTTTGACACTTTTTTCCCAACCATTGGTGTGACAACTGTGCTTCCAACTTAGTCAGCATGCCGTTTCCTGTGCTGGTGAGGCGAGCTTGAGCGGCGTGTACATTGACAACAGCGCATCGTCGCTGGCATTACAGCCTTCTCCAGCCGGGTTTCCCAACACTTCATCATGGTAGCAGGGTTCTGGATCGACCTCTACAACATGTGCGACGGCTATGGTGAGACAACCGCGTCATCGGCAACATATCTATCCTTGCTGAGATTGGCAATGACGTGTGCCAAACGCGTCCCACACCACAGCTTGCTACTGGCTTCAACGCTGCCACAGCAGTCATTGCGACCTGGTTCAAGGTGTGCGTGTGTGTGGGCTGCGCATGCACGTGCTTGTTGTCCGCAATGGACAGACACCAAGCTAACGTGGCCGACACGCCCGTTACTGTTGAGTACCCTGGCCTCATGGTACTCACCAGTAACTCTAGGCGTGCGCATGCGGGAAAATGTGGCTTGGTGTGTACACCGTACTGAAGAGTTGGGTCCATGTGGTCGTTGCAGTGCAGGCGCTGCCTTTGTACGGCATCCACGGCTACGAGCTACCCAGCAGTAGCAGGGCAATTGGAACATTACAAACTCGTAATAGCATGAGCACCAGAAGCTATCACCAAGTCTACTAGCCCATCCATAGCGCCATTGCAATATTGCCATGCTGTTTGTGCCGTGTATGAGGACGCGCATGCATGCGTGCACTTTCTGCTATGCTCCACCATCCCGCAGGGCATAGTGCGTCCCACAGCGAACTTTCAAGACAATCTCAGTAAGCACGCAAAATCAACCATTGTTGACAAAAGGCACATCCTACACCGCCTAGCACTACTGCCACATGCACAGCATTGCATATATTATGCACTCGGCAGGGTGTATCACGATCAATTGAAGGCTACTGTACACAGTTGCTATGTACTTAAGTCGTGCCACACAGGGCCACTCGTACCATTTGCATACTATCACGCAAAGGCCCAGGCACCTTTCCCAACTGACTATTACAGAAGCACAGTAGTGTGCACCTAGCCCGGTGGTCGTGATAGAGGTGAGTGTGATTGTGGTTAAGTGTCCATGCATGTGTCGTGCATGTTGCATACGTCACGTGCATATCTATACACTACACTTGGCCCAGCAGCCTGCGAGCCTCTGGCAGCTGCTGTATGACTTTGTTCACATAATGCGGGTCGGTGGCATATCCACGTCTGCACAGGCAGAGATGTCAAGCAGCAACAACAACGACGGTCAATACCTGTAGAGCTTGCGTGTTTACGCCTTTTACCTGTGGATGAGCTCGATGAAGGCCTGGCTCACATTGGTACGGGTGGTTGATGCGATGTGCTTCTGCCAGCCAGTGTATGGTCGCTTTGCAAGGAACTGCAAGTACGCCAATGTCAGTCATCTCTCGGTTGGCAATTCCCATGACCATCATCATCATCATCATCATCATCACCACCTTCCAGAATCCCTTGATGAAGTCTTTGTTGCTGTGGAAGCTGCAGTACAGGTCGTGGCCGTCGTGCGCGCCGTACCTAATTGGAATGGCTAGCCCCGCTAAAGCACACCAAACTCAGTCAGCAACTGCTTTGCTCTTGAAGTAGAGTTGTTGTGCTTTGATCCACAACAGGCAGCAGAGCCACTGACCCATTTCTTGTCTCCACTTGAGTCCTCCGTAGTTGCAGTGGTGTGCGGAGAGGCGGCTGTTCCCGCGACCGCTCTCAAGCAGCCACTGCGCCAATGTCACCGCCTGAACACACAACAGCTTCAAAGGTCTGAGACAGGGTAGGCTGTGGCTCCATCCGCATACTGCATATGCATGCTCGCGCCTACCTTGAGCTCGGGGAGGAGGTCTTTGCGCACGCTACGCAGCGGACCCGGGGCGCGCTGCGCACAGACCCATGCACGTCAGCAAAGATGCACTCTTACACGCATGTGACTTGCGATGCATTCTTCTAGTACTACACTGGCGAACTGCATGTGTGTCATTCATCACAGTACTTGTCACCCACTAGCAGAATCGACGCATGCTGCATTGCGTTCAGCCCATGCGGAACACAAAAGTTGATTGCCAGCTTCACCAGACGTTGCTGGTGATGAGCTTGCAGATGCAATGCAATTTGTGATGACTTTGGCTGCGCTTGCAGTCACTCACGAATGTCAGATTGCTTGCACCCATTGCATCCTTGAGATGCACTATCTGATCATCTAGGAACAGGGGACGACTATACTATAGCAGCGCACAGACGGCCTTGGCTTGACCCACAGCAGCAGGACCTCATTGACACTGTACCGCCTATCAACGTGCATACTGTGTTGTGAACAAACTTCCTGCGATGCGCGTTAAGAAGATGACCCTATGACCTATGACCAACCTGATGTGCGGTTGTCAGAGTCCAATGGCGTTTACCATGCTGCGGTATGTTTTTGCGAGATGGTCGAACGGCTGACCCGACGGCGCGATCTCGCGCACGCCTGGAGACGCGGTGCATTGAGTGCACAACAACTGGTTCGCCATGCTCCTGACATCATCAACACAAACACGTTAGACACGCGACATCTTTGCAGCGATGCGATTGACTCTCACCTGTCTTTCATGTGCACGAGCGACACCTTGTCCAGCCTCACGAACGCGTTCTTCGTGAGCCCCACCCACGCGCGCCTGCAAGCATGCGTGTGTGTTCACGTGCGCGTGTGTGCGACAGCAAAAGCGCGAGAGGGTGTGCGTGTGTCACCTCGCGAGTGTTTGGCTGTTTGGTCCCCCAAAGAGCAGTTCCGTCGGCATGGCGACCGCCCACCTGATCTTGAACCACGCGCGGTCTCCGAGCGGCACGATGTTGTGCAGGTGCAGGCAGCAGTCGGTACGATTCAACCCCGTCGTCGCAAGCTGCATCAGTCCACCTGACGATCCAGACGTGGAGGGTGTGTGGCTGTCCACATGAGGTGTCGTTGTGGTTGCTGTTCCCGTGGCCCCGACCGGCCGCGTGGTGGGCGTGGGTGCTGCGCGCACAAGCCCCTGACTGCTGGTCTCCGCTCCATGCATGTGTATGTGTCTCAGATCTTGTTGTGTCGCGGGTTTGGGTGCGTTGTGCGGTGTGGGTGACTTGATTGCGACTCCTCCATGCGCGCAGTCCGTGCAATGCGAATGGCGTAACGACAGCGCTCCCAGCCTCGGTTTGAACCTCACCGTCACCTTTGTCTGTCTGGACCTCACGTCGTACTCGGCGGCCAATCGTAAAGCATTCCCGCCGTCGCTGCCGCCCAACGCCGTCTTCGCCAACACGCGCAACGCCGAGGATGAGGAGGATGAGGACGGGTGGGCCTGCACGCGCCAGGAGATGCCGGAGAAGAAGCCGCCCGCGTGCAAGGATACGCCCTCGGAGGCGCCGGCCGTCGCGCCCACGCCGAGGCGGAGACCGATCAGAGGGACGGTCAAGGGGACTTTGAGGCGGGCGAGGGGACCCTCCCGCTCCCGCAAACGAACAGACAGGTTCTGCAAGCATGAACACATCACATGCGTCATTGGTGATGAAAGAATGGAGCAAGGGATCGTGTGACAACAGACGCTCCGAGGTGACATTCTGTTAGCACCAAGCCTCGACCAGTGTATATATTGTTGTATGGGTTTCACATACATGGCGACAAGACCCGGCATGTGCTGTTTGTGCGCGTGCGATGCCAGATCACCATGCAGTAGTAGACAGCAGATCGAGTTGAGACCACCCTTGTCAACATCAACGTGTCACAGCCACCCCGTGATCGCATTCAGCCCTGTGTGTACATACCAGTGGCGGCGGCTGTGATGCAGTGCACTCACCATGTCTGAGTTGGAGGTGATGGCGGTCTCGGCAGCGCCGCCAGATCGTGTGAGGTGCCGCACCCGGCCGATGCGTGCTAGACGTCAACTCTGATGGGTGATGATGAAAATGGTGATGGGAGGTTAGGTTCGATGTCGCCTTGCCATCACGCACGCACGCTGTGCTTGCCAAGGCAGGCCAAGGCGAGCTTGCGCCTTGGGGATGACAGTGACAGGCGGAGTGTGACTCTCTCTGGCGCTGCTTGACTGGGCCAGTATGTCTCGGGCTGCGCAGCGACAGCGCGATGCAGACGAGGCCGATCCGGGGAGGTGGAGGAGGAGGAGGAGGAGGCTGTCCCCGGCGATGCTGAGGAGACGGTGGCGGCGGCGGGCGGCGGCAACCAATGTGCCTGATCGGTACCAAGCACACACCACAACGCAATGCGGAATGGCGGGGACAAGTTGCGCGGGAAACGGTTGTGGTTATCCTATCGCACAACGACAGCCGTACCCCGTTTTCACGTAGCTAACCAAGTTGCGCTGGGGGGGAGGGAGTTCAACCATCCCCGTTAGACGAAACTGGGCTGGGCTGCCCGCTGTGAACAGGGTGCACCATGCAAAGAGTCCATTAACTGACTTGAGGTATAACTGCGTTGCAACCAAACGGAGGCCGTGGCACTGTGCTGTTCTGAATTTGAATTAGAATAGAGATTGCGTCGTGTCATCAACAGGGTGTGCGAAAGCTTCCTGAACAGCGAAAGGTAGGGAGTAGCATTGAAGGAAGTTGGACGACGACAAGTCGGTTCCGTGGGGGGGGAGCGTAGGCGGAGGAGGACAGGGCGGCAGGGATGGCGGGGACGGCGGCGGCCAGGCCCAATCATCGTCGCAGTGCCAGCGGCAGCGGTGCCGCCATCCCATCCACTGACCCAGGATTTAGGGTGAGAATTGTCCTGTGTGATCAGCCGCCAGCATCGTCATGTTTACTTGACTGTTGTGGTCGGCGCAGTTTTTATACACAGCTCCCGGCGGCGGCGGCGGCGGCGGCAGCGACGCAGGCGGCCCATCGCCGTCGTCGTCAATCTCCCAGGACTACCGCCCCACGCAGCAGCATGCCAACGCGAACAGCCTCAGACAGCCTCAGCAGCCTGCCCACAACGCCTGCGCGGCGGCGGGCAGCGAAGGCTTCAGCAGCGAGCGGTGGCACGACGCCGTCGACAATGTGGAAGAGGTGCGTCTGCCTCCTTTAACCAAGCATTGCATGCAATCGCACAACAGTGAGGCGTTTCCGTATGACTCGTCATGCATGAAGCATGCTGCTACTTTGCAAGCCACAGTTTTGTGGTGTGCGTAAATCCTGCACAGTTGCCATATTGCTCTTTGCCTCATGGCTTCCTCAAGCGTACAAGTTATCGCAAGCTTTCGTGTGCTCCACGCGAGCTGAGAACGATGCCCGTGCAGATGTCGCGCGCGTTTCAGAGGTTGCAGCGTGTGATGGAGGGCGCGGTCTACTTGGAAGAGGGACGATATGCCAAAGAACGCACCGCCGCAGACCTCGCACGCAAGATTAGGGTAAGGGGCAGGCTAACCCTAACCCAGGAAACTGCTTGCACTATCTCAGCTCACATGCATGCACGTTTACTGCCTCTCTACTTTGCATGGAGGGTTTGGCCTGTGTGCACTGTCACAGCATGCCCGTAATCAGTCCCATACGGACTGTTTGTGCATTTGAGTACGTTCTGTGGGGAAGGGAGGGGGGGGGGGGGGGGGGGAGATACTCTGCACGCTCTGTTTGCATATTGCAGGGTAGGGGCTGTATTTTGGTTGCTGCTTGATGCTGTTGGTGTGTTCAGGAGCTGGAGCGTAAGGTGGACGTGCTGGGCAGAGAGCTAGACGAGGCGCTGGCCGCTGCGCAGGTCGCGCGCAGGGTATGTTACAAGAGCAAGCACGATTGCGACCATCAGTGTGGGTTGTTGACCAGACAGCATGCATGATCTTTGCCTGAGAACTTCCTCTCACGACGTTTGTGATGACTTGGGTCGGTGGTTGCATGCGCATGTGATAGGAGCGCCAGGAGGCGCAGTTTGCGCAACGCAAGGCCGAAGAGCATGCTGCAGACCTTGAAAAACAGCTTGAATCCACCAGCGGTACGCCACCTCTCTCTCTCTTTTCAGCTTGTATGGCCCCCACCACCCCGCCAGACTGGCCTCTTGACACACCACTGTCTGTCCTGTTGCTGCTTGGTCAGAGGTGTTTAAGATCCACACGAAGGAGCTCACGCAGCGCGGCGAGGAGATCCAGCGCAAGCAGGACGAGATCACGGCGCTGCAGGAAGCCCTCAATCGCGCAAGCATCGCCCCTGCTGCCGCTGCCACCACCATTAACAACACGGCACCGTTTGCCGACCATCAACCCATGAGCCTGTTCTCTTCTCCATCCGCAACCGCCAATGCAATGCCACCGCCAATGGTGGACAACGATGATGAATTGGATGAGCTTGGCCTGGACTCGCTGCTGGCCATGCGCCACCGTAGTAATAGTAGTTTCGCCACAGCCACTTCGAATGAGAGTAGTTGAGAGTTGTAGTAGTGGACATGCTGTGGCGCTGACACGCAAGTACCTTGTTGCATGTGTATAAACATGCGGAGTGCAATTGCCATGCATAGTACCAACCACGGCACTCAATACATTGTTCACACACAATGATGTGGCGAATTGTTTGTACAGCAGGCAGCTAACATCCTTAAGGCGCTTAACTAGGGCTAAACAGCTTCTGCATCTAGCACAACACTACCCCAGACACTGTGCACTGATGATGGTAATACACACCTGTGTGGTGTCATGGTCGAACAACATGCATTGATAGCATGTGCATCTGCGGCCACTACTTGCTGTGCCTACACATCATGGTGGATGCGCCCTATTCTAGTGATCCTCAACCAAGTGCGCATGCGTAGAACACGAGAGCATACCATCTCTTGTACTCCTTGAGACTGAGAAAGGGGTTATTGTGCTACGCACTACACTACGGTAGTGTCAGGGGAGGGCTGCTGTACATGGGTCGTGCTGTGTGCGGTGTGGTTGAGTTGAGTCGATGCCTCCATCGCTCTCTCATGGGAAGACGAACCCCTGTCCTGCGCATCGTATGCATGTGATTTTCCCCGATCCGAAGCATCCCTCGCATGGCACGTGTCGCCTGTCCGGCGCTGGCGTTCCCGTCTGCCCCGAGCCCCGGCACATCTTGCAGATCACCTTGCCGCGACCCACGCACACGGGACAAGGACAGTTCTTCTGCGCAACACACACGCCCACACACTCAGCAACACACCCACTACCACAACCTCGTCATGGTCATCCGTGCGTACCTCTAGAGCTTGGACGCGCAACGCGCAGCCCGCCGCCTCGGTTGTCGACGCCGCCGCCGCACCCACGGACGCACACGGAGGCGCGGACGCAGCCGCGCACGCACACGTCGGGCGCCGTCGCGAGGGCGGAGAGGGGAGTGTCCGTCTCCGCTGGCACCGCAGACCAGCAGCGGCCAAGGACGTGGCGCAGGCGTCCTGCAGCTGCAGCATAGCGATAGATTGCAAGACGGGCCTCCTCCTCGACGCCGCCGCCACCGCCACCGCCGCCGTCGTCGTCGTCGGGTCGACACTAACGACTTGTCAGGTTGCTGCCTAGCAGCTGCTACTTTTCTGCGCGGCAAGCACAGGCGAGGACAACGAGGAGGAGGCGGGGGAAGCAGGCAGCTGAGCGGCTGAGCGACGACGGCGGGCACTCGCTTGCTGCGCTGCGCTGCGCTGGGAGTCGACGACGACGACGACCAGCGCGGCGGGTGAGACACGGGTGTGTAGCTGCGTACCTGGCCACAAGCTCGCAACAGTGCAGCTGCACAACAGCACAATCAAACAGGCGTGCGAAGCTTTGTTGGTTAGCTGATCTGGGCTTTGCTGCAACTCGCTCTTTATACTCTAAAAGCTGCACCTCATCTTCACAGATCATCAAAGTCCCACCAAACTTCAGTCCGCATCAGCGAGCATGCGGGAATTGCATACGGGCAACCGGCAACAATAAGGCGTGTAACTGAAAGTGCTCTGCTGCTTGTGCAGAGACGCCTCGCTGCTGAAACAGGATTGCGATCACGGTCAACTGGTACGCATGCCCCGTGCGCCTAGCGTCAATGCTATGACACTTTATTGTCATTGTCAGTGTGCGCTTGAAACGGCTATGCTGCGTACATGATAGCGCAACACCACTGCTACTGTCAGACATGTCTAGCTTTTCACAAGGTAATCAGTTAACAAAAGTTCAGTGTTGTCGCCCCCCCCCCATCAACTGCCAACACTCAGCACCACGCAGCAATCCGCACCGACAATAGTGATCAACCGGCCTTATATGAGTAATATAGCTCTTATGTTATGCTGATGAGACAGTCTTCAATGCTGTAGTGCTTGATATGACCAATTGAATCACTAGTCTTCCATACGACGCCACACACACTTTGCCCCGTAAGCAATACGCCTCCAGTACGCGAAGCTCATCTTGTTGTTAATGATAAAGAAATGTAAAAGCACGTAAAATGCTGAAGTAATTTATGCAGATAATGCAGATAATGCTGAAGTAATTTATGCAGATAATTTGCAGTTGCTGACATGTTGTTCCCTCGCTTGATGGCATGAGGACCCTCCCTCTTGATGTTGCATCAAAGAGCACAGCGGATCAGCGCATTAACATCCTGTGGGTACAATGATCGGATAAATATTGGATTCAGCATTGCTGCCATTATTGGGCTTGTACACGCACAAGTGCAACGACTCAGAGAGATTGCGCGCTTAAGAGCGGATAGCAATTGTGAGGTTAGTCGAATTGAGTCGTATTCTCTTTAAGAACAGTGCAACAAGAGGGGAGCAAGATGAAAAACAATGCCGCATGTGGCACAGTTTCAAAGGAACATGTCTTACCGAGCAAGGTAACAGGTTTTTTGCAACGGGAAATGGGTTTAAGTAAAAGTGCGAGAAAACATTGCTTACTATAACTTAGCTTGCAAACTATGCGAGGTGGCAACAGAAGTAGACAATACGAAACTTAACTTAAAACTTAAATTCATAATGCTTGGAGCTAATGCATTCATATATCAGCTTGTGGCGTGTATATTCGTGTAAGCACCTGTGATTGATTGTTGCGGATAAGCATGCATAATCTGACAATATTGTTGCTTTTATACTGATTAAACAATCACATTATTGCTTCAATTACTAAAATCATACATCTTCAACAAGTAATGAAAATAGTACCATATAATATCAGTCACCATTTGTTTTCAAATTTTCATCATGCCTCATATTACCAAAAGGCACCATCATGTCGCTGCATGTAAGTGCTTGCCTATCCGCCACTTTGCAGTGACCTGTAGTTATTTCATTTTTACTAGCAGACGCTTTGCAAAAGCAAAAGGAATACATCATTCACAACAACGAACTACTGCCCCACACCAGCAACTAGTGCCGTTGACGACCCCGCAATTGCCAGGTTGTAAGCTTGATCAACTCAACTCCAAGGTACTGAATGCCATTGGTTAGTTGCGCGTAACACACATGCTGCCGGAGCGCCTGCAGGAAGTGGCGGGCTTGAGCTCTCAACCCAACATGATGACAATCAACGCGAATCTGCTGACCTTGTTAAGCACGGTGGACGAGTGCACCATGTGTGCAACTGATCAAGTCTTGAGCGCTACCTTGTCCCACTTGCTGGCAGCAACCGCTGCTTTGGCGCCAGCTGCAACCGTGTCACCTGCCGCGGACCCTCAAAGAGCTGCAGTGACAGCCATGACTTCTTAGTCACCTGAACAGGTTGGCTCAAATTCCTTGACAACAAAGTACGTGATGCAAGACCGTGCAGCGCCGAAGATATGTGCTCTTGGCCCCCTGCACACGCACCTGTCAATGCTGCAACTCGGGGCATGCCGAGACACCAGGCCGTCTCTCTGCGCCATAGAGCGTCACGCGCATGTCGCCCACAGCCATGCGCTGGACATCACCTTGAACGAACTCATCCGGCTTGGGCTGTGCTTCCTTGCGCCCAGCCTTTCGTTTCGCTGCCTGGCAGCTGCCAAGCAATGACTGTAAGTAACTAGTGAGCTATGCCATTGCACACACTTGGATACACTATTGGTTGTCAAGAGATGGCACATCCAGAGTGAAAGTACTGCGTAACGAGCACTGGACCATAGTTCATCAGTAGAACCTCAGCAGTCGCTGATGCTCAGCAGGATGGCCGCTGCACAGCCCAGCTAAGTCTCAGAGTGTTAACAACTGCTCACTCTCATGAGCAACCTTGTCTTGGTCCTTATGTTCTCCCCGCAACAGCCCCAAAGCTCATCCAAAGCTGTGCATGCAGTCAAGGCGATTGAGGGACATACCGAGTGCGTCGTAGTAGTCCGCGGGATCCATGCAATGCGGGTCAAAGTTCTCTTTAGGCAATTGTGAGCTCGTCAATCTCAATGTGCTTCCGCTCCTGCATGAATAAGAACTTGACAATCAAGCGCTGATCTGCACACTGTGCGGTTGTGGTCAACATACGACATACCAATAACAATAGATGCCGGCAGGACTTCGCCAAACACGTACTTGCAATTTCATATTGCATTTGCCGGGAGGTGGGCGGAGCAGCCACCTGCTGTTCGACGAATGCAGATGTTGCGCTCTGCTTGCCTTGCCTCAGGGGCGTACCATCCATTGGCGGAGTCCCACCTGGGTAACACGTGTGCTGGCGGGCACGGCAGTTGGCATGGTATCAACCGTGAGACGCGTGCTGCAAAGCGTCCGACCGCATTTACCAACACTGGTACAGTCGGTTCACATAACGCAAGGATAAAGCACAACTGAGTATATGCACACTACCTGTTGCCATTGGCCGCTGCTGCGATAGCAAAGCTCGGGAAGGACGTGCAGTGCCTGCAAAGGTCCGTACCATCCAGGCAGCAACCACAGGGTGATCCGCAAACACCTGTGGCGGTATCAAAGGTGAGGCTCGTCTTTTGCCAGTATTGCTGCACGCAACGCGCCTCTTCCACAGTTAGGACATAATGCCCGCGCACCGAAGACTGACAACATCACAGTCGAGTTCTCAGGTGGACATCACAGCATTGCACGCATATGAGAGATTGCATTGCATGAGACATGCACCACACCCCTTCCCTGTACCCTCCCTCCACTACCAGCCTTTCTTCTGGCCGGTCTGTTGGTTGCCTCCTGACCTTGTACGCCATGCACAGAGGAAGCAGCAGCTGCTGCTGAACTCAGCTTCTCATCCTCATGCTCGCCTTCAACGATGGCCCAGTGTCTCTCGGCGAACAACTCCACAGCCTTATCCGCTGCTTTCCCTCACCTCGCTGACTTCAAACCCTACGCCTTGTGTCCGTTAATCTGACCGGGCATCCTGCCAGCTAACCGCTATCAAGCGCCGGCTCAGCCCTTTCTAACCGCGGATCGTGCGGCGGACGGGCTGCGCGACGCCGTTAGTTGACTGGGTGGCTCGGTCGTTCAGCTCCCGAAACGGCCGTTTGACAAACCATAGTGGCGGGCGGCGATGTCGCATGGCGGGGCGGCGGCGATGGCGGCGGCGGCGGTGACCACATGGAAGGGGCTGGGAAGACCCGTGGCTTGCTGCCGCTCTGCAAAGGCGGGCTCGCTTGCACCCGGCTCGCACATTGCACACCCTAATGCTGCCGCGAGCAAGCGGCGGCAGGGCGCTCGTCTGGTCACATTCGCCAGTGCCGAGAGCTCAAGCGGCGAGGATGCCAAGCTGCAGAAGGCGAGTGCAACCACGTGGCCGTTGAAGCTGGTGTTATAGCAATTTTAAAATGTTTACATAGTTTTGGGAGCTTGCTTCAACTGGGTCTCCAACGAACTTGTACACAAACCCTGAACACACTTGTACAAGACTGTACAGGACTGTGTACAAGTCCGTATTTTCCTAAGCTAACTTGTATACAACCCTGTCCAAGTCCGCTTGACATAATGCGGACTTGCACAGGATTGGACACGGTCCGCACAGGCAATGCGACCTTGAACTACTGAGCTCGGCCAGCTGTGAAGTTGCATGCTGACACCGGTGATGAGTCAGCAGCGCGTTATGGTGCATATCTGGCTGGTCGTTGTTGGTGTCATTGTGGAGTGGTGCATGTTTGGCTAGTTTTTATTGTTATCATGGAGAGCATCAAGATTGAAATGTTGGGCAAGATTTAAACACCTCAAAGTTAGGATTCTTGCTGCATTCTGTCATTAGACACGCTTGTTGACAGCAGCGAGTTTGCAGGTGGAGAAACAACCAGCAGCGCTTGAGGGTCTGCAGCGGTCGAACGATGGCACTGGGTACCTGGATTTCCCTCAGATGTACAACCCTGAGCTAGCAACCCTGGGAGTTTACCTTAGAGGCGACTCACAAAAGTAATTGCACGCCACATGTACCTCGTTGCGTTAATTTGTTGCAGCACACATGCATTCAAGTGGATGCGGCTGCCTTGTTGTGGCGTTGTTGTGGGATCAGGTGCTCACTATTCAGCCATACCGCAGCACAGACTGCCTTTACACAACCAATGCAGCTTCTTGATGTTCTTGTGGAGGTTGTGCTTGAACAGATGCACTGAATCAAGTGCTGCGTGCGCAGTGTTTTGACAGTGACAGCCGGAGGGATTGGCGAGCAGTTGCTATTCTTTCCAGTGCTTGAGGTATGATTGGGCTCGTCCTGTGTAATTGTACTGCATGTTGTGCACAGCTTATGCAGGAGCACACTACCAGTTGCACAATTTTTCCTTGCCAGTCAATCAGTGTACAACAAGCACTACCTATGCCATGATATGCGGACTGCTGGCAGGTGCTGAAAGAGCAAAACCCAGAGGCCAGGATTGATGTTGTCTGCCCACCCGAAGCCAAGCCCGCTTACGATCTCTGCCCGTATGTCGGGCGCGTATGGCCTTTTGACATGGACGGGGTCACACCTGATGACTACATGGATATGGTGGGCAAGCTGAAGGTGAGTCTGTTTTTCCAGCATGCAACTTCCGTTTATAATTGGCAATCGAGTGGTCGATGTTGACACTAAACGCATTGTGATGTCGGCAGAGCTATTGCTATGGCAAAGCAGTATCTGGACGTGCTGGTGGTCTAGGCATATCCGCCTTTCTCACCATGGCAGGCGTCCGGGATAAGCTCATGTATGTCAGGCCTGATGGTTCTGGTTCAATGGCCAGGCTGTTCTCAAGAGGCGTCATTGCGCCTTCTTCAGACATCTTCTCGATTGGTGCTACCGCGTAAGTTGCCTTACTGTAATTTCTTGGCTGTATGCAAACAGACGGACACAGACTGCCCTATGCTGTTCAATATTGTACATGGCTTGTTTACTCTTCAATTGCTTTGCATTGATTTTTACTTGGTAGGTTTGACTCTCTGATCGAGCAAGGCTTGAATGCCAAGGTTCCCACCTTGAAGGCAGCAGTTTCAGAAAAGAGTCAAGGCTGGGCAGAAAAGGTAGGCCGCATGTGATCTGCGTGCTGGCATTGTATGACCGTTCAGATAGTCACCCTCGTTGTTTGACAAGTGCATGGGACTGTTATGACAGTCTGATGCTTGATATCCTTCAGGCTTTGGCGGACAAGAACATCACAAAGAAGAGTTACATACTGGTCCACGGTCTTGCGTCATCCCCACAGACATCCCTGGCCATGCTTGGCGACAATGACAACCTGCTGCCAGTTGCAGCATGGTCGTCCATCATCGAGCAAATAAGGTGTGTACACGACGGAGTCACTTTAGTGTCGCTGGCTCAGTCAGATACTGTTGTGAAACTTGGCTGCAAGCTAGAGTCCAACAGTTCTTGCGTAAGGGTTACATCATTTAAATCTTGCGTCGATACAATTGATGCAGCGCACCTGTGGTGGTGCCTGTTGCACGGGCTGATGCCGCCGCTGGACTCCCGGAGTCAGCAACAGTGTTTGCCAACCCTTCCTTTAGCCAGGTCAACACCTTGTTGCTCTTATGGTCATGTGCTGCAGTATTGTTGGTGAGAGCAGCTGTCTTGTGCAAGCCTCGAGCAATTTGTTGACTTTGGCATAATGGTGCAGGTGGCAGCTTTGGTCGCCGCTTCCAAGATAGTAGTCAGCACAAATACAGCGGTACTTCACCTAGCCAGGGCGCTAGGAGTGCCAAGGTACAAGCTGTTGTCTTAAACTTAGACTGTTGTGGTCTTCTTTTTTAACTACTGACCATCTGCTTTGTTGTTCAGCATTGCACTGTTTTCCTCAGCAGAGACAGCAGCACGCTTTGTGCCAGATGCAGCAGACGTGACGGTAATCACGTCTCCCACAGGGAAACTATCAGGCATACCGTCATCCGCAGTTGTAGATGCACTGAAGCCAAAGTCCTCAAAGAAGTCGGACCTTGCCTACGCTTAGATAAGATGTACCCCTCTTTAGATATTGGCTGCTCCGCTACTGCCTGCTTTGATTTGGGCGTGTCTCATGTATTGCCCAGTTACCATCTATAATATGCATCACCCAGGTAAGTTAACCATGTGCAAGTATATCTCATACCTATGAGTACACTGCATAGTACTGATCGCTGACGAATCACAACACGAGTGACGCGAGTTTGAACCTTTGCAATTACAGAAATCAAACATCAAGTCCATTCTAAGTATTACATATGTCACATCTATATGTGGCTGCATGCACGAGCTAGTTTGCGCCACTCTTTGCACCGATTGTGCACGGGAAATTGATAAACTGTATATGACGGGCTACGCAAATTGTGGCATATTCATTTAGACTTCAACATATGGATCACCATAAAAATTACGCAAAAAATTGGCACACATAGGCATCATTAAGGAATACAAATGCGCAACATAAAATGATAGTGTTGACTGCCACATGTGTACTTGAAACAACATAACATTATCAAATACGTTTTCAGGCCAAGAGTGTTGCTTTCATGTGTGCTGAGTATGGTGACAAACCATATGCAGTATAGATAAAACCATATGCACTTGCGGCAAGAGAGGTTTATTGTTTAGTACACACCGATGCAATCGTCGGAACCGTGGTATGGCAGGGGATTGCAGCAGGACGGCAAGCGGTATGGCAGGTAGGCAACGAGTCACTATCCGCTGCAGCGATGATATGTAAGGGGATTACAAACATCTGCATGCCTTGTGCACTTAAGCACCACAAAAAAGACTGATTATCTTTTTTAATGTATGTGTAGCCACTTACAATACTTTAAACACAGTTGGTGATACTGTAGAGACCAAAGCTTTACGTGGTCTTCCAATTATTTTCTTATTATCATTCACTTCGTTGAGTTAAGTGTAGGGGTCATTCATGTTAAATTATATGCGCGTAAATTGCACGATTTACAGCAAATTCTGCCACTCAATCAACGCAATCTACTGACTTAAGGCGCGTGCAGCCAACTTCTAGCCCGCAAAATGTTTTATGACCAGTTGCGCTCGATAAAAATTACGATGATGTCACTTTGGGAATCATCTAGTGCGTAAACTTCTTGTCTTTACGATAATGATATCTATTGCATTGTCAGCATACAAGCAGCAGCAAACTTGTCATGCCCATAAGGCTGACAAAAGCAAGTCTGTGTTATTTATGGAAAAAATGTCAACAAAACATTATTCAAGCATAAGCATGTGTTGTGCTTGTAACGTGCGCTCTCATGTAGGTCTACTCTTGGTATATGGCCTGGGGTGTGATGAACTACACAAGGATTCATGAGGGCTAGCATAAAGCTGGTAAATGCGTGAGGCCTTTGCCCCAATGTATTATGGGTTGCTATACGATGTGACAAGTTTATGGATAGAGATTGAGCCATGTTGGAAAACCACAGGAACTATACTATGTACAAGTAGTACCATGAAATAGTGAAAGTTGCCATTACTGTATTAGTTGCAAGGCTGCAATGCCGGTGGGCAATTTGCGAGTAATACCGTTTTAGAAGAACCTGTGTTTGTGAATCCAAGGTAGAATTGATACTTTTACGAAAAACCAATGTGGTTTGATGTTTCCGAGGTTGATGTCTTGTATAGGATATGTCTTGTGTTGGACAAGGTCGGCTTGTTTCGATGAGTCAGCATACAGTGACAAGGTCTAAATGGCCTTTGACATCCTATGTGCCAGGTCGGGAGAGCATCAAGTAATGTAAAGACTTATCAACAACCTTGAGTAGGGTTCAGCAGAGTGTGTTCACCACAAAAGGGCCACTTGTGTGTGGGGTGTCTGACTAGTAGCTGTTGAAGGGGCTCTCCCCCTCATCCCTTGTGGGGTGTGGGGTGGGGTGGGAGTGTGGGTGTGTTGGGCGTGGGTGTGCTTGGGGTTGGAGTTGTGTGGAGAGGTTGGTGGTGTCACAACCACTAGGCCATCGCAAGAAAAGCGCTACGATGAGGGGAGGCGTCAAGGGTGTGTAAATTTTAAAACATTCACCACGTAACATTGCTCTCGGCATTGACCCGCGGCGACCTATCCGTCCCGGTACGACTATTGGCATCGTACCGGCAAGGTATCAAAGCCACGCGACTCATCGCGCCACCGCACGCGGTGGGACTCCCGATGGCGCATCGATTGGATGATTAAAAACATGGTCGCCCTTCCCCGCCCATCAGCATCAGCACACGGCAGGCAGTTAAACATGTGCCCCAAGCTTTAAATACCAATGTCACAACCATTAGGCCATCGTAGTAAAAGCGCTACGATGAGAGGAGGCGTCAAGGGTGTATGATTTTATTCATCACCAATTGACAGGTGGTCATCCTTTCCGCCCTTCATGCGCTGTTGCAACTCCTCCTGCTAGGTGCTGCATCGTGGCAGGTGAAACTTCTTCTTTAAGTCTTTGGTGCTTGGCGCATAAGTTTATGAAGCCTTGGTTGAGCCCCGACCAGCAAGTAAGTAATAGTATCGTCACACTTAATAATTACGCGGCGCGATTTCATCTTGTGTGCGGGTTTGTCGATAATGTCTTTCAGAGCCTGCATAGTGTGGCGCACAATGGGAGCAGTGGCTCTATCTTAAACATGAGGAAAAGTGGGCCGAATGAACACAAGTTTGCTTGTCTCGTGCAGCGGTACCCAAGCGAGCCAACGCAGGTAGTCGTCCCATGGCCACTTTTCTTGGGCTTGTGTCAAGCGGTAGTGCCTTCAAGGCCTTCTTGACGGTCTGCACCATACGCTCGGCGAGGCCGTCAGCCTAAGAATGATCGCGGCTGGTGCGGCGGTAGTCGATGAATGCATGGTTGAGCAAGACGTCCAGCTCGCCTTGAGATTCCATGCTCCAATGGATGAGAACCTTTGTGCACGCTTGAAATGTATCAAGGATGTACCAGAAGAAGACGCGCGTCACCTGAAAAAAAGGACTTGTCTGGCAGCGACACCAGCTCCACGGACTTGCTAGAGCGCTCGACACGGATGTATGTGTTGCCGCGACGTGTCCGTCACGGTTAAAAGCCGTTCTGCACTAGGGTTCCACGAAACCAAGCCTTGGCTGGTATGACTAGCCACGCCATGCAGGCCGCGCCGATACCATAGTCCGATGAAATCCGCCAAGCATGGCGTGGATTACCCCTGGTTTGTAAGCCGCGGACGTCCGCACCATGTTTATTCATGGTGCAGCCGGCCACTGATTTGCAATCGTCTTTGTCCAGAACCGTGCGCATCAAGGGGGAACACTAGTGCGGACGGGTCCATAGGCAGCGACCGGGCTGCTCGCACCAGGGTTCGTCCCTGCTGCGGTCGACTAGTAGTCTACCCCCGTTAAAAGACTTCGGTTTAAGTGAATAACCACGTTAAGATCATGGATGTGCATCACGAATCACGAAGCGCATGAAATGCGCGCTCCTGGATTAAAAAACTTGTTCATGACTTATGAGACTGTGCCCCTAATGCCCTAGGCACTTGGGGGCACAATAATTTATTAGAGTGAGCTATGAGTTACAAGCTCCCAAATTCAGTCGCTTGAAACCCTAGCATGGCGACGCCATCTTTTGTGTGGGTGGCAAGTGTGGTTTACTTTGGGCGGCGAGGTGATGCAGTCACATCAAGCCACAACCTCCAGAGAGCAAGTCGCAGATCAACATCCGTACTTTGTTATTCCAAGTCTCTCAATTCTCACTTACAGTGTCATCAACGTACAGAGGCTAAGTCCTAAGCCTTTATAGTCAAGTGACAACTGTTCAGTTCTAAATAATGGCTAGTTTACGAAATGACCTAGATCAGACCTAAGTCAACTCACAATGGATCAGCTAGTTCGGCTATACTAGGTACCTACGAGGACTGACTCACAACTGCTCAGCGTCGTGCGGGACCCCAGCTGGTAGCCAAGGTTGATGCCTGACTGTAGGCATAGCTGATGGGGAAGTGCTGTGATGCCGGTAGCGCGGGAATGATGCTTGGCTGTAGGCATCCTCGAGGAAGTTGGCCCCTCCTGGACCGCTGGCATGACAGCTGTCGGGCCTGGCAGGGTCGTGTGCCTCTCCGGGTCGATCCCAACTGTATTACGATGACAGGGAATTAGGCAAGCCTGGTGGGCTGTCGATTGTGTAGCTGCACAGTGCGGGAGGCAAAGGATACCCCCCTGCCTGTACCTACTTGTGGGGACAACACATATGATGTTAATGACATGTGATACGATGTGGTGCTGCGTGCTGTGAGTCATGAACTGCGTTGCTGACAAGAGCAAGTTAACAAGCCACCCCCCCTGTGAACGGGGGAAGCCTCCGTTCCAGTGAGCAGCTTTCAGCGGGAATGAGGAGGACCATGGATACGACAGTTCTCGCAGCAATATGCCTCCGGGGGCACAGTGTCCTTTGGTGGGTCGAGGCAGTAGCAGTGCATGCCGTTGTTGCTCCCGTCACACAACATCATGAGTGCGTCATTGTCGGCACTACCGCACTTCTCGCAACGCTTGCTGCGATTGGGTCGAGGGTGCTGAACGATGTCGAAGCCTGCGACGTGTGGCAGGTGGCATGGAGCACAGTTCTCCATGTTGTCCTTGAGACGTTCGCCGTCGCTGCCGAGTAAGTCCAGAACTCCGGAAGGGAGCACCTTTAGGACTTTGTAGACGACGCGTTTGACACTGATGTCAAGGGTGTGTTTGGTCTGGGTCATGCGGTAAACGTAGTCGCCCGCCTCGAAACGGCGGCTGCGCTGCTTGTAGAACCCACTGCGGACGCGTTCGTAGCGCAGTGTGTCCCGGTGCTGAGCAATGCGGAGGTTGCCCATGGCTATGGGGATGACGTGCGCGAACAGGTAGGCGCGCTGCTGCATGTCGTGCAGCATAGCCACAGGGTCGGCGAGGTTGTCCAGCACGCGTTCCACTTCCTTTTGAGCGCGGAAGGGGAGTAAGGGTTCCCTGCCAAACAGCAGCTGGTAAGGGCTGTACATGCGCAAGGAAGCCTGTTTGGAAAGCCGATAGCCTAGTGCAATCCAAGGGGAGGTAGTCGTCCCAGGTGCGTTTCTCGTGGTCGATGACGTACTTGCGCAAGGCCTTCTTGATGGTTTGGACAGTACGCTCCGCCAGTCCATCTGTTTGCGGATGGTCACGAGCGGTCCGCCGGTGGTTGATGTAGGAGCGATCCAGTAAGGTGTCGAATTCGCCGCGGAATTCTGCCCCTTGGTCGATAATGACTTCAGCACATGAGCCGAAGCGACTGAGCACATGGTTGAGGAACGCCTGAGCGGTTCCCCTGCTGCTTTTGTCCGGAAGGGGGACCAGCTCATCCCACTTGGAGAAGTGTTCGATCATGACAAGGATGTACTTGTTGCCACGAGCTGAGGGTGCCAAATCTCCAAGGATGTACAGTCCCCACCAATAAAACATGCCAGCTATAGGCAACGGATGAAGCGTGCTGGTACGAGTGTTGAGGCTGGCACGCACAAGGTCGCAATGCGCGCAGCTTGCGACAAGAGTGCGAACCTGAGTGTGCGTGCCATGCCACCAGTATTGGGCACTCACCAAGCTGACGGTGCGCTTGACACCGAAATGACCCAGCTCCGTGCGGAGTGCAGAGATGATGCCCTTGCGCCGGTGCAGCGCCGGAACCTCTTTGTCATGAATGTGGACACGCTGGAAGACGAGTCCTTCCTCCCATCGATAGTTCTGGCAACGCTGACTAATGCGGTCCCGTTCACGCGCGCTCAGTCCTGCCATATGATGTCCATGCTGTAGGTAGGCCATGGAGTTCTTGTCCAGCCAGATGTCTTGACGTAGATCCGCCGCTGGGAGTTGGGCATCATCGGGTGTGGCCTGCTCAGATGTGTCAGTGTTGACAGGGATGAGCGCTGGCATATCGTCCGCTACTAGCATCGTCGGAGCTGCTCCTGTGATGGTGTCTCGTCCCGAGCGTAGCGCAGCGACGGCAAGCATAGTGGCCACCTGTGGTGGTGGTGCCAACGGACCCAAGTCATGGCGAGCACCGGTGGCGTCGTTCGTGGAGAGGTGGGGGTTGCGGCTCAGGCCATCCGCGTCCTGGTTGGCCAGGCCAGCCCAATGGGTGATCTCGAAGTCGTACTCCTGTAGCAGCAAGGCCCACCTGGCCAACTTGCCCGTAAGGTGTTGATTGGTCATGAGCCAGCGCAGCGGCTGGTGATCGGTGATCAGCGAGAATCGTCTCCCGAATAGGAAGGGCCTGAAGAAGGAGATGGCCCATACAGCGGCAAGGCACTCGCCCTCGTAACTGCTGTAGTTGGCTTCAGCGCTGTTGTTGCTGCGGCTGGCGTAGGACACCACCCGTTCTTTCTTGTTATCGTCGAGCTGGACCAAGTAAGCACCCATGCCGAGTTTGCTCCAGTCGGTGTGGAGAACAAAGGGCTTGGTGTAGTCTGGTCGCTGCAGAATGGGGGCTGATGTGAGCCTGTGCTTCAGCTTCTCGAAAGCCTGTTGTTGGGCCTCCTTCCAGCTCCACTCTGTCTCTTTCTTGAGGAGTTTGTTGAGGGGGCGCGCCACCTTAGCGAAGTCTTTGACGAACCTCCTGTAGTAGTTGGCGAGGCCAAGGAAAGCACGCAGTCGAGTCAGACCTATCGGGGCTGGAATAGATGTCAGAGCCTCACCTTGGCCTGCTGAACGTATACGCCGTTGGGCACGATCATGTGGCCGAGGTAGGGGACCTTGTGGGTGAAGAAAGTGCACTTGTCGGGGTGCACAGTCATCCCTACTGCTTGAACGCTCCTTAGTACCTCCTCGATGTGGAGGAGATGCTCCTCTGCGGTGTGGCTGAAGATCAGGATGTCGTCGATGTAGCACCACGCGAAGGAGCACCCCTTCAGCGCCTTGTCCATCATGCGCTGGAACTTTGCTGGCGCGTTCTTTAGCCCGAAAGGCATGACCTTCGAATGGTACAGCTGCCGGTTGCCCCAAAATGCCGTTTTATGCTTGTCTTCGGGCTTGATCTCGATCTGGTTGTACCCCTGCCGCATGTCCAGAATGCTGAACACGGTACACGAGCCGACGTCGTCGAAGATGCCCTCTGCGGTTGGCATTGGGTACTGATTCTGCTTGGTTTTGTTGTTGAGTGGGCGATAATCCCCACACATCCGCCGTTTTGTCCAGTTGCCCTCTGAGTCCTTCTTGAGGGGCATGACTGTGGCGGCAGCGAAGTCAGACGTGGATTCCTCGATGAGTCCCGCCTCCAGCAATGCCTTGCATCGCTGTTCCACCAAGTCTTCCTCCAACTTGGACATCTTGTACTATCTTCTGAATACCGGTTCTTCGTCGACGAGGTCGATGTCCATCTGGTACACTAAACACTTGCCCAGCTCCTTTACGTTGAAACTGAACTGAGCTCTCCATTTGTTGAGGATCGCCTCCAACTGTTCCTTCACAAGTCCTGTAGCTGAGTGGTGTGCGTGGGGTCCAGCCCAGTCAGGGTGATGGTGAGGACTTTCTTAGTGATGCCAGCAGGGCTTTCGCGTCCTCCCGTGGCGGTGTCAATCTTAAAAGGGCAGCTGTCCAGCGACAGCTGCCATAAGCCCCAAGGCTCTGGCCAAGTGTCTGCCAATGATACATGGTTGTGCCCCTGCGTCCAACATGACGCGTTTGGGTGCGCGTCCGTTGATTTGCACATGCTTGCCCTGGTTGGCAACCATGACGGCGTTGGCGTTGAGCCGCGCGCGATTATTGGGACGTCGAGGAACAGCGTTAGCTGTGGGGTGTTGCTCCAGGGTGCCGGACCTCAAGGCTGCCATGGCTCCTCTTCCTGCAGCAGGAGCGGTGCCCTGTCCTTGTGCGCTTCCTTGTCCGGTTCCACCCCCCTGCCCTAGCCCTTGTTTGGGTGATGCCGGAGCCGGTGGTGGATTGCGACGAGGAGTTGGGTCCATACCAGGAGCTGGTGGTGGTGGTGGTGGAGGCACGCGTTCCATTATTGTCACTGCCTCCCTGTTGGTCCAGTAGAGTGCATGAGCGGCCTCCCGCACCAGCGTACCCTCCCATGTGGCTGAAGGGTGGTAACGCCAGTCGTCGAATTCTTCCACCTGAGGCATAAGCGTGAGGTAGACGGCGCGTACCAGCTGCCTTCTCAAGGCGTCGCCAATGGTGGGTAGTTTAAGGATGCTCCGCATGTACGTATCCCACCGAACTCCGGTGATCCCGACGTCGATTATTGTCATGGCTCGCCCTCGCAGGGTGTCGGGCGAGTCCTGCTGTCGACGTTGGCTGTCATAGGCCTGAGCGATGCGCCGAAGCTGCCGTGCTGCCTCGATGCCTGGTAGATGCATGAGGGCGACCTCCATAGTGACTCTGTCACGAATGCCGTAGGGACGCAGTTGGTCTACCACCTGATCGTAGGCTTGCCGTACAGAGCGCATGAACGCACTCATCCAATGCAGCCTCGATGGGAATGCGAACAGTGGGACTGCGGGGTGGTTGTTGATCAACCATGTGAGTACCTGAGCCCGTTCTCCCATGGTTTGCTGCAGTCGCAGCATCCCTCTGAGTGCGGCGCCCTCCGGGCCTTGTTGTTGCAACGTCCCCCGAATGGCTTCTTGCAGTAGCCGTGTTCTTAACTATTGCTCCCCGTATGTTTGTTGACCAGCGAGATGAGGGTGGGCTCCTTGCTGAAGATACCCCCTCTCTGGTTGACGCTGATTTGCTGGCCACGTATCGGTCATGTTAACGATGAGGGCGGCGATTTCCCCCCTGAAATACCTGCTCAACGCCCTCGTTTGAGCAAGCCTAATGCGCTCCCTGTCCTCGTTTGTGGGATACTGCGGCCTTTTCACCCAAATGTTGCCATATGCTTCAGCGCGGGTGTCGTTGATGATGACTCCAGGTGGCGCTTCGTCGATGTCTCGCTGGACATCTTCATAGCAGTCCCGCTGGCGGCGGCGGACCACCTGTTCTTGCTGCTGACGGAATTGGCGAGCCCGATCCAGTGCGTAGAAGCGACGGCAATGCTCACGCCATGAGGTGTTTAGCTCGGGATCGTTGCCCAACGGGCGCGCAGCAAATGCTCGAAACAGTTGAATCACCTGTGGGTCCAAGTCGTCGAAGTGGTCCAGGTTGGATGGCTCTTGGTTGGGTGGTGCCAGCAACACTGGGTGCTCTGGAGCCAAGCAATGACGGTTGTACAGATCCCAAAACATGGTGAGGGTCTCGTTAGTGATGCGAAGGGTGCGAAAGTCGTGACCCAGCTTCTGACGGTGGAGAGGGACATCATTGACCCCATATAGCAGAGCGTTTTCGTCAACGCGCCACATGAACTGATCACCTCCTGCATAAGTTGGGGTGATAGGCATGCCAGCCGCTGATTGGATCGGCCCCTGTCCGGGCGGGCGCACTGCTGCTGGCACGTCAACTGCGCCGGTTGAGGCTGCCTCTGCTGTCGTGGACGTGGAGGGCCCTGCTTCTATGGCAGCCACGGACGTCGATGGTTCAGCCATGGTTATTTCCAAAGCACCGATACCGAGCTGGGCGGTAGCCACAGTACTAATAGGCTGCGCAGTTGTGTTGACAGCGGCAATGGTTGCTGCTGGTGAAGCTGCTGCCATCGACTCGGCAGCGAGGACGGCCGAGGTCGCAGCGATGGTTGCGGCGAGCCCTTCGTCGATCGCACCGGCAGTTGCTGTCGTGGCCGCTTGCGTGGCAGTTGAGACGGTGGGATCCGCAGGTGCTGCCGCGGACGCAGACAATGATCCTGAGGCCCCAGTGGTGACAGCTGGTTGTTGAAGGACTAGCATGCACATGTAGTTGAGGCAAGCATAGACACACGGAGACAGAGCTACCGCCATTAGAGTATACACAAGTCACATCACATTCATCTAATACAAGTTGTTCGCTGGTTCTTATACCAGCCAGTTACACACACGTCTAAGTTTGCAAGCACTGCGTAAGCTATACTCAGCCTTTTTACGCGCTCTAAGCTGCGTTGTCTTCCTTACAACCAGAGTTCCAGCAAGCTCTTACACGCCTAATATGAGTAAGTATACGCGGAGATACGAAGCAGTTGGTAAGGCTGCAGTCTGGAGTCCGGAGTCTGGTCCGACGACGCCATCTTGCTAAGTCCGGACCTAGTGCTCGTCCTTACGACCTTCTACTTCTGTGTGGAGGGTCGATGCTGATCGTATGTAGGAATACTCTCAACACTCCCACGCGAGCAGCTTGACCTCCAACGCTTGCTCCTGTAGTCAAACACAGATGCCAAGTCCTGCGCAACAAGTCTTGAACTTGAGCGGTGACAATGGCTTTGTCATGAAGTCCGCCAGCATGCCCTTAATGTTGCAGTACTGGANTCCTTCCTTGTGACTCTGTCACGCACAAAGTGATGCATGACATCAATGTGCTTCGTCCTTGCCGAGGCGATAGGGTGCTTCAACAACTTGATGGCTCCTTGATTGTCACAGTTGATGACGATGCACGCCATGGGGTGCTCCAAGTCTGTCATGAGCTTGCGAAGCCAGAGTGCCCCTTTCACTGCTGCTGCCGCTGCCATGTACTCAGCCTCTGATGTAGATGCTGCTGCTGTTGGCTCCAGCCTGCTATTCCAGCTCACCACGCCTCCGATCAGCTTGAAGACGTAGCCTGTAGTGGACCTCCCGCTGTTGAGGTCACCAGCAAAGTCCGAGTCGCAGTAGCCCTCCAACTCAGTGCTCCCGCTCCCAAACTTGATGCCAACTATTGCGCTCCCAGCAACATAGCGTAGTACTCCCTTTGCTACTCTCCAGTGCTCCATGCTCGGTGCAGACATGTAGCGAGCAAGTACTCCCACAGCATGTGCAACATCGGGACGTGTGCACACTGCCAGATAGAGCATGCTGCCTAACAGCTCACTATATGGATACTGAGCCTTGTCGAGTTCGTCCGCATCCTTTGCTTTGATTAGGGCAGTGCCAAGTGCCAACGGTGTGGTCTTGATCTTCGCTTCAGTGAGCCCAAACTTGGTGACGAGTCTTCTCACCATTTGCTCCTGAGTGATCTTGATTGTGCGTGCAACCCTGTCGCGCTCAATCACCATGCCAAGGAACCACTTGGCCTCTCCAAGATCACGAACTGAGAATGCTTGCTGTAGAGCAAGTTTTGTCTCCTGCAGGTGGTGCACCTGCCTGGCGGTGATGATGATATCATTAACATACACGAGCAGCCAGACCTTGTTGTCTGCATGGATGAAGACCTAAGGGTCTGCAGAGGATGCGGTGAAGCCAAGTGCCTCCAGCTCCTTGTGAGCTTGATGTGCCACATACGCGGTGCCTGTCGCAGCCCGTACAGTGCCTTGATCAGCTTGCACGCTGTGCCTCTCTCCCCTTCTTCATATCCAGGTGGTTGCTCGATGAAGATCTCCTCCTCCAGCTCTCCGTAGAGGAAGGCAGTCTTCACGTCGAGGTGATGCGGCTTGAGGTCTTCAGCAGCAACCATAGCTAGCAGTGCACGGAAGGTGGTATGCTTACTTGCGGGTGCAAATACTTCGTTGAAGTCCACACCTTCCTGCTGCAAGAAGCCCTTTGCCACCAGTCTTGCCTTGTAGCGCTCAATGTTGCCCTGACCATCACGCTTCACCTTGAAGACCCATTTCACTGGAATGGTCTTCACTCCTTGCGGTAACTGCTCCAGTGACCAAGTGTTATTGGCATGGAGTGACGCAATCTCCTCGTCCATAGCACGCTGCCATTGCTCCGCATCTGGTGCTAACAATGCCTCCTCGTAGGTGCTTGGCTCCTCATTCTGCACACTGGCGACGTGTGCCTTGTGTAAGAAGTCAGGTGCCTTTCTCTCCCTCACTGGGTATCTCCGAGCTGCGTGCTCCTGCTGCAGGTGCGGCTCCTTCTGGCCTGCTACAACTGAGTCTCGCTCACCCTTGTTGTTGATGACTGCCTCGCCCTGAGCCTCCACTGTCTTAGGATGCTCCTGTGGTTGTACTTCATCGTCATCTCCCGGAAAGAAGCCTGCTTCTGGTTGTGATAAGCCCTCATGGAAAACCACCTCTCTGCTCACGATGATCTTCTGAGTGTCCTCGAGCAAGATCCTGTAAGCCTTGGAACCCGGTCCATAGCCAACGAAGATGCCCTCCTTGCTGACCGGCTCCACCTTGTGCCTGAGCTGTTTAGGCACTAGTGCATATGCCGTGCATCCAAGCACACGCATACCACTCACATCTGATGTGGCTCCATAGAAGTGCTCCCACGGAGTCTTCTGCTCTGAGCTCACCGGAGACCTGTTGCGGATGTAGTTGGCAGTAAGTACCGCCTCCTTCCACAAACTGTCTTCCATTTTTGTGTCGTTGAGCATGGCTCTAATGGCGGTAGCTCTGTCTCTGTGTGTCTATGCTTGCCTCAACTACATGTGCATGCTAGTCCTTCAGCAGGTTATGGGCCCACCCACAGAGACAGAGCTACCGCCATTGGAGTATACACAAGTCACATCACATTCATCTATTACAAGTTGTCCGCTGGTTCTTATACCAGCCAGTTACACACACGTCTACGTTTGCAAGCACTGCGTAAGTTATACTCAGCCTTTTGACGTGCTCTAAGATGCTTTGTCTTCCTTACAACCAGAGTTCCAGCAAGCTCTTACACGCCTAATATGAGTAAGTATACGCGGAGATACAAAGCAGTTAGTAAGGCTCCAGTCTGGAGTCCGGAGTCTGGTCCGACGACGCCATCTTGCTAAGTCCGGACCTAGTGCTCGTCCTAACGACCTTCTACTCCTATGTGGACGGTCGCTGCTGATCGAATGTAGGAATGACTCTCAACACTGGTGACGATGATGCGGTGGTCGCTGCTGTTGTTGCCACTTGACTAGCAGACCCAGCTGCTCCCCCTGTGGCGGATACTTCGGCGTCTCCTCGGGCTCGCCGTGGTGGCTGTATGCGTGTGGGCGTGGCAACTGCCTTACGCTTGGCTGTCATTGCTGCCAAGCGCACCGTGTAGCACGCGCGATATTCATTCTCCTTGCCCTTCAGCATCTTGTGAAGCTCATCCATTCGTACTGTGAGGGCAGCAACCACCTCTGTGTCCTCTGCGACAGGCGCCTTGTGGGCGGCGTTGCCTGCCTTGGGTCCACCTTGGTGGTTCTGTTTTTGTTTTGGAGGGTTGTTCTTCCCCCGATAGTCGTTGTTGGCTGGCTCCTTGCCCTTGTTGCCGTTGTTGTTGTTATCGCCGCTGCCCTCGTAGCTGTCTGAGGGTCTTAGCTCAGGGTGCTTGGCGTAGCAGACTGCCTCCAAGTGTCCGTTCTTGTGGCAGTGGTCGCACACCAGGTTAGCGTACTCCTCTGTGCAGTCTTTCTGGTTGTGGCCGTGACGTCTTCACCACCACCACCACACCACACCATACCACCACACACACACACACACACACACACACACACACTTGTGGCAAACAACATGGTCAGGGAGTGCAGCGTGAGCTGACTTCGCAGGAGGTTTGGGTATGCTGGTGGTGTAAGACTTGCGGTCACGTCGTCTGGGGTCTAATGCAGGAGCAGGAGGACGTGAAGGACCAGAGTTCATATCCAACACTGCTCTCATCCACACCTGGCGGTCATGGATGGCCTGGGTTGTTTCAAAGGCCTGAAGCAGCGAATACCCTTGGGGTCGGGTATTGTTGAGAGCGTTGTCCACCGTCCTGTGCAATGGAAGCACTAGTTGGCTGACAAACACTACAGCGGCAGCTTCGTCGCTGAGGATTCTATAGTTGGTGTCCTTCAGCAGCTTGACAATCCGCGTGTAAGTGCGCAGAGGGTCCTCCCCTGCTTTGCGCCTGAGTTGACGCAACTCCTCCACCTTCCGATTGGTTTGTGGTGGAAATGTGCGCCGGAGCGCCAGGTACAAGTCCTGTAACGGTGACAACGTGCGCTCCACCCTGACGGTGAGCGCGGGTTCTCGCATGCTGATCGAGCCTGACGACAGAGTACTGCCGGCAGCTGTGTCTCGGATCTCCTGAGTCCTTGTCTGAAATGGAGTATCAGGTACGGGGGCACGTTGTCGTGCTTGTGCCTCCTCGAGTGCAGTTTGTTGCTCCACCATTGGTCTGAAAGCCAAAAGTTGCACCTGAGAACGGCGTGCTTGCTGCGCTGCCGCCAACTCGCGGTCGACCAATGCAGGATCAACTGCTGATATGTCTGCTTCAGCTGTCAACTATGCTGCGGCAAGAGCTTCAGTAAGAGTAGGGCCTTGCAGTGGGGCAACTGGAACAATAGGCGTGACAGGGACACCAGGAGTTGATGTCTCCATGGGCAGAGCTCCGGTGCCTGCCAGAACTCCGTACCCTCCAATCTCATGCTGTGCAGCAACTAACATACACACCTCATGTGCCTCGTGGTCTAAGCAGGTTGCAGCCGTGCGAAAAGACATAACATCTGACCACTTTGGAGTCTTGATCGCATGGTAGTTCGTCCTGGAGTCGAACTTGATGCTCCATTCGTCCAGGGGTGTTGTGCCAGGACGTCCGGAGAAAGTAAGACCATGAGTGGAGTCGGATGCCTCCATGTTGTCGCTGTCGAGCTGATCGATGAAGCTTTCAACTCAATGACGAGACTGAGTATGTTTGGAACGGGATTTTGGGGAAGACTGAGGGCTGTCGATGCTGTTGTCGCCCTCTCCTTCGCCGTAGCGCCCGTAAGATAGGTTTGAGCCCAACCAGCTGTCGATGTTGCTGGTGGTCTCCTCCGTAACAGGGGAGCTCGTATGGATGGGTGGACTTTCTGACTGCTGGGGACTCACTTATGCAGTTTGCACGTGAGCGACGAAGAGAGTGAGGCAGAGTGTGTGTACTTTATCGGTGCTCCCCAACGCTACCACTCAGCACACTAGTGCTTGGACATGCACTATGTGCTGACAATGATAACACGACACTGATGCAACCACCATTGTTGCCAAGATGCAACCCACGCTGATGCACGACACTCACTTGTACAAGGAGGATGACACTGTAAGTCAACAAGCCACTACAGGTAGTGCTGCTTATGCAGTTCCTTGCATGAGGTGAATATAACTCCACTGTTAAGTGAGGTGTATGAATGCGGCAACATGTAGATACCACACTCTGATGCGGACTACACAACGTGCACCCACGCAACCACAATCACATCAAATGACAAGCAATGCCCGTGTGCATACGCTGCATTCTCTCACGTGTAGATGTGTCTTGGCAATCGGGGCGGCGAGGTGATGCAGTCATATCAAGCCACAACCTCTAGAGAGCAAGTTCAATGCACTCCGAAGATCAACATCCGTACTACATATAGGCGCCGCCTATACATGTACGTTCAACAACCTGTAACCATTAACACTCCCACATGAGCAGCTCGACCTTGAATTCCAAGTTTTTCTTGCAAGCTTACCCACATTCACTTATCCCATTCAACACTCCCATAAATGTGTTGCTCCCACAATCCTGATGCTTGTCACCATGACACCATCCTTGTCCTCGTGCTGTCAGCAGGACTATAAAGTTTCAATATTCATTGTTTCCTCCTCATAGTTGTCGCATCATGTTGTACCACGCCACGCCTGCCCTTGCTCATGTGGTTTCGAAGACTCCTTCGATGGCGAACCATGCTATAAACTACACTGAGTTCTCTACCTTAACAATGCTATACCAGAGTGTATGCCGTGCAAGGGTTGATTAGACCCTTCTACTAAGGGAAGCACCCCTCCCAGTTCATGTTAGCTAGCTATACAACTCAGTCATTGCATGCCAATGAAATAAAGTGCCCTAACTAGTACCGCACACCTATGTGCTACCATAAACAACTCCACAGCAATGCAATTTCTAATGTATGCAGCTCAACACCAGCAACTATTGCACGCGAGATGTACTTATGGACTGGCTCCTTGTGCTCGATCTTGAAACAGTTCAGCTTGCATCTCAGTTGCAATTTGCGCGAGTTACCGTTAGCCTTAACGAGGATGTCAAAGACCTCCCACGCCTCACGTCTAGTTTTGCAATCCGCAATAAAAGGGAGATTAAATGGTCTTTGACGTGCAGGCATGTCAGCGCAAAAGTTGATTGTGAGTTCTCTGTCTACTTAGCAGTGTCACCTGTTCTTGGCCGCAATGATGTAGAGGAGGTGGGGTCGACAAAACTACAGAGCTTCTGGCGAATCAGCACCAATTTCATCTTCAGCGACCATGAAGCGTAGTTGTGCAGATCAAGGGACTCAATGGGCATCCTATCTATGTCAATCATTGCTTGCTATACAATAGTACAACTCACCCTCTCCGCAAGAACACTATACTAGTAGGCGCCTATGCTCAACACTCTCTCTGACTAGCACAAGCAATCACACAAGCGAGTGTGGGCCCATAACCTGTTGAGAATTAATGATGCGCCTAGTGTGTGTGTATTTGCCTCTTATATACAAGTGTGCACACACTAAGGACAAGTGCAGCAAGCACGCCAATTATAGAGACAATGTGCGACCGTTGTATTAAGCAGTATACAGTGTCTTATATATTATGCTTCTAAGCACTAATCAACTCTAGTTCACTATGGTCAAAGTCAACACTAGTCAACACTAATAATGGTCAAAATTAATGGTCAGCGTCAAAGTTGACCATGGTCGACCATAACTGCCGTAACTCCCGTAACTCTCGTAACTCCCGCAACGATAAAGGTTAAGCTGATCGTACCAACTACATGTAGGCGCCTATACATGTACTCTCTGTAACCTATAACATTTAACAAGCTACATATGTTCCGCATCCCTCCTCCCCCCATATCCGGAGGGAGGGGGAGGGGCCCGCACTTAACACAATTGTATCTTCACCTCTGAATTCACATTATGACTACCCCACAGCAAGGGAACGAGCACGACAAGGCACCACGTTTGCATTTGCATGCGTATATGCATATGATAGGTACGGGAATGGATTGGGGGTGCGCTTGGCGCTAGACCCGGTGGCTTTGAGCCTGTATGAGCATACAGCACGTGTTGCTCATGTATTCTCTGTGCGCAGCATTGGATGAGGTGTGTAAGCAATTCCACTATGTGATAGTGGCCAATAAGCATGATTGAAAGGTCGTGGACGAGCTGGTGCGCCCCCCCCCCCCCCCCCCCCCCCCCC
>RHPI01002533.1:1369185-1398580 GCA_009103225.1 Chlorokybus atmophyticus | reverse complement strand
TGCCAGCTATTGCCCCCCCCGTTGTGGATGATGATGAGGCTAAGCGCCTGAAGAAGGCGTTGAAGAATGTGGCTGCGGCGCAGCCCAAGCCCAAGGCCAAGCCTGCCTACCATCCCAACAAAGGGCGGGGCCAGTACCCCCCCGCTACTCTGGGTCCCATGCAGCTGGCGCTGGGCAGACCAGGTACAAGACCGCTCCTATGCAATCTCATGCAGCTTCAACTAGGGGCTAGTGGGATGTCCGCACCTGCTACAACTGTGGGAAGCTAAGCCACCTGCGTGCCTATTGCCGTGAGCCTTTGCTATGCCATTATGCCATGGATGGCACCGCACACTTAAAGCATCAACACTTAAACCATTACCATATCAAGCATACATAGTGACACATGCGATCGTTATACTATTGTGCTTGTTGCAGCGCATGTGTGTAGCAGCTATATAAGTTACATATGTGGGTGCTATCGCGTGTGCGATAGTGTAAATAAGTATAGCCTGCAAATAAAGTGGGTGGCACCGCAAGTTGTGCATGGTTGCACATGTGTGCAAGTGCGCACATGCATGTGCATGCCCAATAAATTGGGATTAAGGTAAAGCAAGTCAGCGGTTATATGTTTGTAAAGGTAATATAAGTTCATGAAGCGCATGAAATGCGCGCCCATGAACTCAAGAACTCGTTAATAAGTTATGAGACTCTTGTGCCCCTAGTGCCCTAGGCACTTGGGGGCACAACTGGAGTAAGTTGTGAGTCACAAGCTAAGGAGCTTGTGACCCACGACGAATCTAGTCGCTTGAAACCCTAGCACGACGGCGCCGTCCTTGGCGTGGGTGGCGAGTGTGGTTTACTTTGCAGGTGTACAGGCTTCTCAGGCTTCGACCTCTGCGTGAGCAGCCATTGCGCCATCATCAAGTCAAAGACCAAAAAAGCACATGACTTTCGCACCTGATGTGAAGAAGTAGTTCCCATAGTTGTAGCCTAGCGCCCTAGTGCGGACTTGTGTATAGATCAGCCTGTATCTATACACTTGTATATTTGTGTTGTAACGCTATGTGCATTGTGGCGCCCACACCACGTTGATCGGTTTTGCTGCGCGGGATGATGAAATCCATAAGGCCTGGGCGAAAATAATGTCCTGCGCGTTTACCTCCGCCAGGTAAAAATACCGCATCATACCCGCAAATCTCAATAACACCGTCACTGTTTGCAACCTGGCCACCAAATCCCACCCATCACGAGCAAAGTGCGAGACCATGGCTCGCAAGAGCTCAGGCATGTAAGCGTCCTTCTTCCGTGTGTTCAAGCGTAGCAGCCTGGCAGCGGCCTCACGAACCACGGCAACGAGTGCATGCGCAGTGGGAGAGGCCTGGCCTGCCATGGCATGCGCAGCATGTATGGCCGAAGAGGCATGTTTCACAGGTGCCGGGGTGGTTGAATCCACCAACATCTTAGTCAAGAACAGGGCCACTATGCCTGGGTCTGCTGCCAGGGCAGCCCAACCACGAGGCGTGCAGAACTCCACAAAGCGACGCCAGTAGCCCTCATAGCCCCGCAGGGTGCTAGTAGCACGTGACGCCGTTGCCACTGCTGGGTGTAAGGTGCGCAGGCGCTCCATTTCGTAGTATCCGGGGACGTTGGGCATGAGCGATTGTAAGCTTCGCTCAATAGCAGCTGTATACAGCACGTGTCAATGGCCAGGACGCAAGTCAATTCGCAATGCCCACATACGACTGTTGGGCAAGCCCCCGTGAAGTTCTGTGATTTGCGGGCTGGGCCACGAGCAAGCTGGGCCTCCGGGAAGGCTCTCAACGGCTGTGACAAATGGTGCCCACACGCCGCCAGGGCAGAGCACGGGCCACCAAGTTTGGGTTGTCCATTCAGGTACAATAAGGCACATGCGAGCCTTGCATTCGCGGGCATGACGCAGAACAATGCCAACCCGGTGTGGTGGGGGATGGCACCAGTTGTTGCAACCACTCCAGCTACAATGAAAGGCATTGCCGGATGAGCCCGTACATGGTAACACCGAGTTGAAGGCCACATACACTGTGTTGGCATCCGTGGCAAAGCGGTCCACATCAAAGGGGCCCCACTTGCGAGCGAGCAAGCGAACCCATGGGGTTTGCAAGGTCCACCCATTCCAATCTGGTGCTTTGGAGAGCGCGTCCGCCTTCTCATTGAGTTCACGTGGTAACCACTTCACATGCAAGCAAATGCAATGCCGGTGGCAATGTAAGAAAACACGGCATGCCACTTGCTGCAAGTGTTCGGCCTCACTGCCCCCATTGCGCATAATGTAGTACACATTGCGGGCATCGCCATAGCACAGCACTGTGTGTCCATGTAGCTCCTCCTCGACAGTGAGCAAGGCACGCTCAAGTCCCAATAACTCGCGATGTGTTAATGAAGTCAAGCACTCATCAAGTGTGAATGTGCCCTTCGCCACGGGGTAAGCTATGCCATGGCGCATTAGTCCCCAACCAGTGCCGCTAGCATCCACAAATTGCACTATGTCCGGCTGCACGGTAGGCCACATGGGTGCCATGATTAGCTCCTCAAAGTGGTCTCTCAGCCACGATAACTCCGTGATCTCAGGGTGGCGTAGCACCATGTGAGAGCTCCATGAGCGGCGGGTCTCAATTAGGCGGCGTGTATGCCAAGTCATAAGTTTGACAGCAGGGCCCAACACCATGAACTTAGATTGCAGCTTGCCGCAGATGCGGGCCAGCAACTTCACTGGTACATGGCGCCTGTCACCAAATGCGCGTTGCAAGTCTCTAAGCAAACCATCGCACTTCTTGCCGGGGATACGAACAGTGCCAGCGTGTGTATCCCACACGAAGCCGAGGAAGATGATGACTCCACTTAGCACGTTCTGCGCCTTTGTATTAATCACCAGCCCGCACCAAACTGCATCTGCTTGCACAATGGACAAGGTGGAGGCATGCTCTGCCTTGGAGCGAGCACCAAATAGGAAGTTGTCGATATATGGCAATACGCGAATGCCCTGCACACGCCAACGGCGCACCAATTGCTTCATAATTTTTATGAACACGAAGCAAGCCGTGCTCAACCCATCACCCATCAACCCAAATGGCAACGAGCAAAAGTTGAACACCTTGCTCGCAAACGAGAACCCCGAGTAGCCCCAAAAGGCGGGGTGGATGTCCACATGATTATAGCCGGACTTCAAGTCCGTAGAGAACAACCAGTCCTCAGGTTGCAGCAAGTCCGGGATGCTGCGTACCTTCTCATGCTTGAATGGCGTGTTCACCATATAGGAGTTGACATAGCGCAAGTCCATGATGAGGCGCAACTTGCGGACCTCATCGACCACGTTGAGTGGGCTCACCAAGAGGGGGGGTGTCACACACTCTTGTGCGGCCCCACTATGCAATAGGTTGGCGATGGCAACCGCGGTGAAGTCCGAAAACTCATGCACACCCTTGTGGTTGGTGAATGCCCATTGGGGGGGTGGGTCAGCCGCCCATGGTAGCTTGTACCCGTACTCCACCCACGAGAGCACCATAGTAGACTCGCGAAATTCACACCATGCTGGCAGGGCATCACGCAGTTGGTGACGCATGTAAGGCCCTTCAACGATGAGGTTGGCAGGGACGCGAGCAAACTAATTATGCTTCATCCAGTCGTGAACAAGGTCCTCCTCTGTGCTAGTGTAGGCTACTGCACACGACCACGAAGTGTCCTCTACAACGGAGCTCGGCCAGAGCCTCAACGGCACAACGATCGTAAAATGGCCACAACTCATGCAAACAGTGTCCAAATTGGGTTCTGTTTTGTTCAGCACAACGCTACTGGCCTCATTGTAATGGTCATAACGTGTCAGTTCCATTTGGGGGGGGGGGGGTGGTGAGACCCCCAGTAAAAGTTACAAGCAAGTCAGCGATGTTATCAATAGTGGATCACAAATCCAACACTTTCAGTCATCCAGCTCGCAATTTGACTCATTAAAGCAGCAGTTGCAAACACAAAAAGGTGCCCCATCGGGCTATAGCATGAACAGTGCAAGTGTACAGCTACTAGGCTGTCTCAACAGCTACAGAGCTGCGCTACCAAATCAGTGGCCGCCACGCCCTGCGGAGGGCTTACGGCAATAGGCACGCAAGTGCCCTGTCTCCTTACAATTATAACAGGTGCGGGCATCGCGCTGGCCCCCCGTAGATGCGGCCTGAGACTGCATAGGCGCGGTCTTGTAACTGGTATGCCCCGCACCAGATGCATAAGATCCAGAGTAGCCGGGGGGGTACTGGCCCCGCCCCTTGTTGGGAGTGTAGGCCGCCTTCGCCTTGGGCTTGGGCTGCGCCGTAGCTGCCTCCTTGATTGCCTTCTTACGGCGCTTTGCCTCTGCATCGTCCGTAGCTAGAGGGTCTCTCGTGAGCTCCTCCACCACTTTCCAACTATGCTTGTTGGCCACTTCCACATGGTGGAACTGCGTGCACACCTCGTCCAATGCTGGTGCACACAGTGCATGTGTGTTGGTTTGCATATGTGTCATAACATGTATGCCACAGTTGTGAGGTGACATGATCAACATATAATCACTCTTTGCGCCGCTCTTTATCTCCCTCAAGGATTGTGCGGTTCATGTTATGGATGACGTCGTAGCTGTGCAACTGTGGTCCTAGATTGAGATAAAACTTGATTTTTAACCTCAACTTGGCATCTCGTAGCGCGGCAATGTTGGCTTTCATCGTTTGCACGGTCAATTGCGGACGTACACATCATCAACTACATGCACACTGTGCATGATACTTAATGCTGCAATAAACGTAGGTCAATTGTTGACGAATTGGATGCGAGTATGGATATCGTAAGTTAAACGCACCGGTTTCATCTGATGGCGGTCGGGTAGCGTATTACTTTTTCGCCACAGTAAAAACTTTGCGCAATGATCGGTTGTGGGTATGGGCCAAAATCGTGTGCGCGTCTCCCTTTGCCTCAACGCACACCACTCCTAAAAGCAGTGTCGTTTAAGCATGCATTGCTTGAGATCATCTACTAGCCGGCGAAGATATCTTAAAATGCAGCATGCAAGACACACCACAAAGTGGGTTGTCGGATACAAGTAATGTATTGTGGTCTCTTGTGGGCATCCTTGCAACCTGTCTCTCCACACTTAAGACCGGTCGCGTGCACTTGTCCTACAGCCTTATGTACAATTATATAGATCGTCATATTGCGATGCACACAAACAATTATATGAAATAGCATAGCTCGTATCGTTTTACTGATGCAAAGTGTACTTACAAGCCAGGATGCTCGTCCTTGCCGGGGAATTCCATTGGAGAGTGTTGCCCATACATGACCGCAACCAACACATAATCTGGTACGATTGCATTACTTTGAGCTCGCACTGCATCCTCTTCATCCATTGTCGAGTGAAACACACGCCAGCGTCCATCGCCGGCTCGGCCATTGCACAGCCCGGTCGTACCACCTGTACAAGGATCATATGTGATTATCAAGCCAGCAACCGTTGCTGCAACTTCAAGGTGATCAAAAACAATCACGTCGAACCCAACATGACACCTGCTCGCTCTTCAGGAGCTTTTTGTGCAATGGGTGCAGCAGAAGCATTGGCTTCAGCGCCCTTAGATGCCGAGCTATTCGTCGCATGAGCACGTTCCGTCCCATCTACACCTGCCGTTTACGTGTTGCTTGTAAAGCTTGTCATTATGTGCACCAATAGCTGTTGTCTATACATTCACCATATGTGCACCTGGTAGTGTGCTTGCGTATGCTGCTGGGTTGTCTTATGGCTCGTGCGGTGTGGCGCTTGCACTCGCGGGTTTGCCATCTGCACTTGCGGTAGCCGTCATTGTGACCTACTGCGGCAGATTCAGCGACATGACCAATGTTGATAAATATGAAACAAAATCATATGTGGCTTGTGGCTCATTGTTGGCGTCAGTCATATGACCTGCTGCCAACAAATTCGGTGCACGCCTTCTATAATAACCACAGGTTGCTGGTTGCGCAGTGTGTTGTGTCGTGCAAGCCTGAGACTGCGGGATACCTGCTATGCAATAATCGTTCATAAGTTTTATGCTTATGCTCTGCGTGTCATAGTGGGTGTGTACGTTACAGTGCAACTCACGAGGTTGTGTGCTTACATCTGCTGCTGGGTCTGCTCGGGAGACCATGCGTCGTCGGTGCATGCATGGCTTCGTAACCTGCACATGGTGTAGCCACGTTCATTATAAGTGCATTTTAAGATCAACTGACCAGCATCATGCATAGCTATACCTTGTGGCTTATTGGGTACGTTAACAGGATGTGCGGGCGCTCGACAAGAAGTTTGTCTTCGGCCACGATCACGAGAGCTTGATTGTGGCATATTGTGAGGTGCGCGAGGCTGTGAAGTACCACCTGTCTCGTGTTGAAGCTTTCGAGCCTCTTCTTTTACACGTCGTGCTTTTGCTTGCCAGCTATTGGCTCTGTATCTTTTGCTTCGCTCTCAATTTCGCTCTCGACTTCGACCATCCAATCATGGTATTCGGCCTTGCGCTTGCGATCCACTTCCGCTATTTCATCTAATACGCAATGCATGTCGCAATTAACATCAATAACGTTCATCACTATTTGAGCCTAGCATTAACATTGAAATTATATACAGATGACCCTTATCATTATGTATTAAGGTTGATATCAACTAGCAGCACCTGTCGCTGTATTTGCCGTCTTCTTCTCGTCGGGCTTCGCTTCAGTGGAGGCTGGTTCCATATTTGCAACCTGCAAATTTTTGCGTGTGTCACTGCGTGCGCGTGAGCGTATGTGTTGTCATGTCACATCCCTGCACAACCGTGTTGTGTCTTCGCCTTCCCAGAGTACAATGAATGTACCTCAGAGGCAGAGATGACTGTGCGCGACAAGATCGCCGCAGAGGCACGATTCTACGATGCTATGGAAAGGTGATTGCACCTGAGTTCGTGTGCCGAGTGGCACGCTCAACACCTGCACATATATACCACCATGTTCATTGTGTGTTGAACACAATACTGCACATACATTCCGCAATGCGTGATGATGCTGATACGGATGTGAGTTGATTATAAAGGAAGAATACGATGATACAATTTGTATGCAAATGCATCACATACACCACTATACTCTATTCATCAAGGATATCATCTGGAAGGTGTACATCTACACTCCGCACCAAAACGATAACCGGCTAAGATGTGCATGACACATGCCGACCAGCCCCAACCACAATCGCGTGCCACTGCCCGAGCCCGCGCGTAATGTCTCCGCAGTCTGGACTGTACTGCACGCTTGACTCGCTCGACCTCACTGCACTCGCAATCACTCTGTTCTGCATAATCACCTCATCTCTGGCTATCTCCGCCGCCTGCAGTTGATAGCGAGCTATTGCGAGCTCTTCTGTCAACTGCCAAATGTTGTTGCGTTGGTAAGTATCACGCTCTCGTTCATGTTGCACGTGAGCGTCACACTTTTCCTACAAATTTAGCATATCTGTGCGCGCGCGAGCTAGCCAACCCAATGCTGTGTTTTTGGCTTTCTCCTCTGCCTGACACAATTTCTTATAGCGCTCTTTTTTTTTTTAAAAATCACCCCCTTTTTTTTTTAAAAAGAGCGTGATAAGAAATCTCATCCAATGCAGAGGGGCCTGTTGCTACAGATACAGATTTACATACATAAAACTGGACTTTCTCCCCCCACATCGGCCCCCTTCGCCTGCTGCGCATCACTATCTGCATCGTCTGAAAATGACTGCAGACCGGTCTTGACTTTTGCGCGGTGGCGTTCGTTGATGTTGTGTACAGCGATGTGCGACCAACGCTCTGAGGGTACCAAAAAATGCAATGCGCATGATTTCAACATTCGCAGCACACTTGGGGCATTACATCATCTTATTGTCAAACGAGGGGATGTCAGCCTCTCAAGCGTTGCTGATGGCGGTCTATGTTGCCAGAAAGAAGAGAGCGGAGGAGCGCGACCTTCATTCATGCGTTTGTGGAAACTTGCTTGACTGATATAAAAGATATCGAAACTAAACTGAGAGATCAACATGCTGTGCTTGGACACAACAACAACCTTAATAACAACAAAAGCAACAACAACAACACAAGCAACACCTGACTTCACAACCTACAACAACAGCAACAACAACAACAACAACAAACACAACATACAATTACTCATATATTATATGTTCATCCAACCAAGTCACCTAATTGAAATGGCTGGCACGGCAACCGCCCTGTCTCAATTGCTTGTGCTAATGTTTGCCGCCGCTCTCCTAGCCTGCAATAGGACGCTAAGGTTTAGCTGAGTGTTAAAAAGACCAAAAAGCACAAATGAGAAAATCAACAATTTTACAAATGCAACTCACTTGGCCTTGTTGCCTGGTCTGTGGCAAACACCCAAGCCTGGCCGCCTGGTTTGAAGACGCGTTGCTACTGCCGCCCTTCTGACCTAGTAGGGCGCTTGGGTCAAGCAGGGCAGGTGCCAAAAGGAAAAAACATAAAACAAAAAAGTAAAAAAGTACAAGTCACCTGACCTGGCGGCAGCCGCAGCCCTGGCCTGGCGCAACCACCACCGTGACCTTAGGCGTGATCACTGGCCTGGTTGCACAGGCCTGTTGCCTCTCATCGCTGCACTTAGCCGCCTTAGTTAGCCGCCTTGGCTTGACCGCCGGCCTAGTACTGCTAGGCTAGCATTGCTAGGCTAGCAGCCTAATGACAGAGGCAGACGTTGCTCTTCCGCCCGTGCCGCTATACACCCTAACCCTAAGCCATCCAACGAACGTGATCGGTGCATAACGGCGCCATAACGCAGCTTATCTTATGTCATGGTTTCGCGGCCTCACCGGACGATAACCGTCCGGTGAGGCCGTCCGGTGGGACTGCCACCCCGCTGCGCGGGGTGTCCGGTTACACCAGTGTAACCTGTATTTATGACAGTTACGAGAGTTACGGTCAACTTTGCCTTTAACCATTGACTAGGGTTGATTGGGGTTGACTTTAATCGTTGACTAGTGTTGACTAGAGTTGACTTTGACTAGGGTTGACTAGTCTATTCTAGTGTTGTCTAGCTTAGTATATAAGTCACTTTATGTGGCGCATACAGGTGGAACTGCAATAGGAACATACTTCTCTTTGTTGTTGACATGCTATTGCACTTGTTGTTCCCCTAGTGTGAGCACATGTATGAGGTAGGGCGCGAGGTGGTGACAATTTTGGCGTTGAGGATGGCAGGCGTGACTCCAAAGCTGCGGTCTTCATGGCACTACTCCCAACAAGTGTTACACTTCTTTACAGTTGATCACCCGGTGCACTTCGTGAAGCGCACCCTGAGGCAAGGCTTGCCAAGGCCGCCTACTTATGGCAGGTAATAGGGAAAGCAATTCTCCACGTGGTCCGTTAAAGAGTGGCCCGCGATGTAACACAGCAACAGAGTGCCTTTGCTGCGCACCTGCACCACCTTGTACACAATGCCATGGTTGGCGTGGTCCGGAGTGTTGGTGGTTTGCGTTTTGCGATAAACATAGTCCATCTTGTGGAATCGACGAGTCTGAAGCACGCGGTTGCTGCGGCGCACATTGTCATAATAATGCTGGTCTTGGCGTCGCACGGTTTTGAAGGTTGGCGAACGCTAAGGGTCCGACGTGTTAAGCAGGACGGCACGCGCCGTTAATACCTCCAGTATATGGGTGGGTTTGATGAGGATGTCTTTGACGGCCTCACTTGCATGTTCATTACAGAGGAAAGCGCAAGCTCTTGTCCAAATATGAGGATGTAAGGGATGAAAAAGTGCAGGCAGCTCATCTTATATAGCAGCATCCGAGCGCAATCCACGGCAGAAAGTCATCCAAATCTCTCTAAAGGTGAGAGCAATAGCGCCGCAAGGCCTTCCTGACGATCTGCACCATTTGTGCTGCAAGCCTATTAGCTTGTGGATGAGCACGGTTGGCGCGGCGATGATCATAAAGTGACAATTAAGCAAGAGGTCAAATTCCCTCTGCAACTAAGCACCTTGGACGGTAAAGAAATGAGTGCGCAGGTGCTAATTCTATTAAGACTACAAGGTTGCAATACTCCTTGTTTCCTCCTCATACTTATCGCATCAGGTTCTACCACGCCACGCCTGGCCTTGTTCAGGTGGTTTTAAAGACTCCCTCAATGGCAAACCATGCTATAAGCCATGTTAAGAACTAGTGTGCATGTATGCGCCCTACCTCATACATGCGCTCACACTAGGGAAACAACAAGTGCAATAGCATGTCAACAACAAAGAGAAGTATGTTCCGATTGCAGTTCCACCTGTATGCAACACATACAGTGGCTTATATATTAAGCTAGTCAACACTGGAAAAGACTATTGTCGAGGTGCTGGGCATGCTGGGGCTTGATGCTTGATCGGGATCTCGTACATAATGTATCCAAGTACTCAGGACAAGTGGTGCTATCGAGCAACTTGCATGTGACCAAACACCGCACCTGCACTGCGCGTAGCAGTGCCCCTTAACTTGGTAAAAAGTATTGATCACTAAACAAGCCCCCCCACAGGTGCCAGGCTCATTGCATGGACGCCTAGTCATGATTAGGCGTCCTTGCAATGAGCCTGGCACCTGCGGCAGCGCCATGGTAGTTTCGCCGAGGTGGTGACAATTTTGGCGTTGAGGATGGCAGGCGTGACTCCAAAGCTGCGGTCTTCATGGCACTACTCCCAACAAGTGTTACACTTCTTTACAGTTGATCACCCGGTGCACTTCGTGAAGCGCACCCTGAGGCAAGGCTTGCCAAGGCCGCCTACTTATGGCAGGTAATAGGGAAAGCAATTCTCCACGTGGTCCGTTAAAGAGTGGCCCGCGATGTAACACAGCAACAGAGTGCCTTTGCTGCGCACCTGCACCACCTTGTACACAATGCCATGGTTGGCGTGGTCCGGAGTGTTGGTGGTTTGCGTTTTGCGATAAACATAGTCCATCTTGTGGAATCGACGAGTCTGAAGCACGCGGTTGCTGCGGCGCACATTGTCATAATAATGCTGGTCTTGGCGTCGCACGGTTTTGAAGGTTGGCGAACGCTAAGGGTCCGACGTGTTAAGCAGGACGGCACGCGCCGTTAATACCTCCAGTATATGGGTGGGTTTGATGAGGATGTCTTTGACGGCCTCACTTGCATGTTCATTACAGAGGAAAGCGCAAGCTCTTGTCCAAATATGAGGATGTAAGGGATGAAAAAGTGCAGGCAGCTCATCTTATATAGCAGCATCCGAGCGCAATCCACGGCAGAAAGTCATCCAAATCTCTCTAAAGGTGAGAGCAATAGCGCCGCAAGGCCTTCCTGACGATCTGCACCATTTGTGCTGCAAGCCTATTAGCTTGTGGATGAGCACGGTTGGCGCGGCGATGATCATAAAGTGACAATTAAGCAAGAGGTCAAATTCCCTCTGCAACTAAGCACCTTGGACGGTAAAGAAATGAGTGCGCAGGTGCTAATTCTATTAAGACTACAAGGTTGCAATACTCCTTGTTTCCTCCTCATACTTATCGCATCAGGTTCTACCACGCCACGCCTGGCCTTGTTCAGGTGGTTTTAAAGACTCCCTCAATGGCAAACCATGCTATAAGCCATGTTAAGAACTAGTGTGCATGTATGCGCCCTACCTCATACATGCGCTCACACTAGGGAAACAACAAGTGCAATAGCATGTCAACAACAAAGAGAAGTATGTTCCGATTGCAGTTCCACCTGTATGCAACACATACAGTGGCTTATATATTAAGCTAGTCAACACTGGAAAAGACTATTGTCGAGGTGCTGGGCATGCTGGGGCTTGATGCTTGATCGGGATCTCGTACATAATGTATCCAAGTACTCAGGACAAGTGGTGCTATCGAGCAACTTGCATGTGACCAAACACCGCACCTGCACTGCGCGTAGCAGTGCCCCTTAACTTGGTAAAAAGTATTGATCACTAAACAAGCCCCCCCACAGGTGCCAGGCTCATTGCATGGACGCCTAGTCATGATTAGGCGTCCTTGCAATGAGCCTGGCACCTGCGGCAGCGCCATGGTAGTTTCGCCGAGGTGGTGACAATTTTGGCGTTGAGGATGGCAGGCGTGACTCCAAAGCTGCGGTCTTCATGGCACTACTCCCAACAAGTGTTACACTTCTTTACAGTTGATCACCCGGTGCACTTCGTGAAGCGCACCCTGAGGCAAGGCTTGCCAAGGCCGCCTACTTATGGCAGGTAATAGGGAAAGCAATTCTCCACGTGGTCCGTTAAAGAGTGGCCCGCGATGTAACACAGCAACAGAGTGCCTTTGCTGCGCACCTGCACCACCTTGTACACAATGCCATGGTTGGCGTGGTCCGGAGTGTTGGTGGTTTGCGTTTTGCGATAAACATAGTCCATCTTGTGGAATCGACGAGTCTGAAGCACGCGGTTGCTGCGGCGCACATTGTCATAATAATGCTGGTCTTGGCGTCGCACGGTTTTGAAGGTTGGCGAACGCTAAGGGTCCGACGTGTTAAGCAGGACGGCACGCGCCGTTAATACCTCCAGTATATGGGTGGGTTTGATGAGGATGTCTTTGACGGCCTCACTTGCATGTTCATTACAGAGGAAAGCGCAAGCTCTTGTCCAAATATGAGGATGTAAGGGATGAAAAAGTGCAGGCAGCTCATCTTATATAGCAGCATCCGAGCGCAATCCACGGCAGAAAGTCATCCAAATCTCTCTAAAGGTGAGAGCAATAGCGCCGCAAGGCCTTCCTGACGATCTGCACCATTTGTGCTGCAAGCCTATTAGCTTGTGGATGAGCACGGTTGGCGCGGCGATGATCATAAAGTGACAATTAAGCAAGAGGTCAAATTCCCTCTGCAACTAAGCACCTTGGACGGTAAAGAAATGAGTGCGCAGGTGCTAATTCTATTAAGACTACAAGGTTGCAATACTCCTTGTTTCCTCCTCATACTTGTCGCATCAGGTTCTACCACGCCACGCATGGCCTTGTTCAGGTGGTTTTAAAGACTCCCTCAATGGCAAACCATGCTATAAGCCATGTTAAGAACTAGTGTGCATGTATGCGCCCTACCTCATACATGCGCTCACACTAGGGAAACAACAAGTGCAATAGCATGTCAACAACAAAGAGAAGTATGTTCCGATTGCAGTTCCACCTGTATGCAACACATACAGTGGCTTATATATTAAGCTAGTCAACACTGGAAAAGACTATTGTCGAGGTGCTGGGCATGCTGGGGCTTGATGCTTTGTAAGTTGGGATATACCTGGTGGCGGCTTCCTTTGCCCATTGGAGTGCTTCCATAATGATAGCGCGCTCCTAATGGTGCCTATGGCGGTCCCCATAAATGGTTTGGCAGAATGGTAAGCAGCATAACGTAGGCGATCACGAGGGTGAGCTCAGCATGCAAAAGGGGAAGAGGGTATACGCTAACTTGCAGCACTTTCGTGTCTTCGAAGCTGACCCTCCATTAGTTGGCAAAGGTCTTTCGTCTCTTTATCATCCATATGGTGCTGCGTGGCTCCGTAAAGCTATTGGTCATTACGATTGTTTTCTCTATCAAGGAGCCGAAACTTACTTGTAGAGGTGTCGTGCGGTGGCAGTGGTCCACTGATGTACCTGTTCAAGTATCCGAGTCTTATTGACGTGTATTAAAGCAATCCCCTCGTCCATAGCCTTGCGCCACAACTCTGCATCTTGAGCTGTAATGGCCTCATGGTAGGTGCTCGGCTCCTTCCCTTTACTTGTTGTCGCGCTTGACCCTCCATTTATTGGCGAAGGTCTCTCGTCTCTTCATCATCCACATGGTGCTGCGTGGCTTCGTAAAGCTATTGGTCATCATGATTGTTTTCTCTATTATAAGCCGAAGCTTACTTGTAGAGGTGTCATGCGGTGGCAGTGGTCCACTGGTGAACCTGTTCAAGTACCCGAGTCTTGTTGACGTGTATTAAAGCAATCCCCTCGTCCATAGCCTTGCGCCACAACTCTGCATCTGGAGCTGTAATGGCCTCATGGTAGGTGCTCGGCTCCTTCCCATTACTTGGTGTAGCGCTTAAGGAATGAAACCACTGTGTGAAGTGTGGTGGCGCTTTGTGTCTCATAGGGTAGCGCCCATTTTGCTCTCTCGTAGGTACAATTTCCTTCTCCTCGAGGTGTGGTGCAATCTCAGAACAACCGCTTCAAGAATGACCTTCCCAAAAACAACCATATTGGTAGTGCTAACCTCTAGCTTAGCTGCAATGTTACTTGCCACAGGTGTTGAAGGTGTTGTTGGTATTACATCGTGTTCTCGTCAACGATAACATCCCTTTAAACTACAATCTTGCCGCCCTCGAGCAAGATCATAGATGCCTTGGAGTTGGGCTTGCATCCGATAAAGACGCGCCTGTCTCCCTCAAGCTTTCTCAGGTGCTTTAGGATGTGTGGATACGCCTCGGCTCTAAACACATGCATGTGCATTACATCAGGCTTCTCACTATACAATAACTCCCACGGGGTTTTGACCTTGAAGCTCGTAGGTGACTTATTGTGGATGTAGTTGGCCGTGATTTGCTTTAGCTCGTAAGGCTTTGTCAAGCTCTGCATGGCACGCACACGCTTTACAAGTGTGCGGTTGAGGCGCTCATCAGCACCGTTTTGCTCCGGGATGTAGGGTGCCACCGTCTCATGCTTGATGCCGTACTCCTCCAAGTGCTTTAAGGTTTTGGTTGAGGTACACGGAACCCCTACCACTCCTCAATGCCAATACCTTTGTCTTTGCTTGTGTTGCACATGAGGTGAGCGTCCTATTCACACCAACAGCAACATCTGACTTGGCAGCAACCGGAACAATGGCTCATAGCTTGCTGAAGTTATTTAGGAAAGTGGCAATGGACGCGACTGGTATGGGACCACACACTTCCATGTGCACAACCTGCAAGAGTGCTGAACTAGTGTGGGTAGTTGGGAAAAGGCTGTTTAGGCATCTTGCTCAACACGTATGTATCGCAAACATCACATGTTGCTGCCTTGATGTCCTCCACTTCAATGCCAATCCCTTCCACCATGTCTTTAGCAACCAGTCTTGTGAGGTTGTCCCACCCAAGATGTCCTAGTCTTTGATGCCTGAGATGAGCTGTAGCCAATAGTGTGACTGTTGCAGACAACGCATTCTGCCAATCTAGTGTGATACAACACAAGCTCTGTTGCAGTATGCCCTTCATCAAAACAATGTTGTTCGCCGTAACTTGACACTGCTAAAGTGAAGTCAACTTTTGCGCTTGCGCTTGTAGCTCTTCATACGGAGAACATGCGGGAAGCTAATCCTGGCACAAGAATTGCCTCCTTTAGGGCCACATCATGTGTAGCACCCGCCACCATAGTGTGTAAAATGACTCTACCCACTCCTACCGCTTGCAAGTGCATCTTATTATCTAAGCTCACTTTTACACCAGCAGCATTGCTCAGAGCATAGTATTCCTAAAACTCATGTCTGTGTGGGGTCATATATTGTGTGCACGCAGACTCGAACAACCAAGCGCTTTCGATACCAGTTGTGCAGCAAGTTACTGCCTGCCTGTCAGAACCTTGTTTGTGTTGCTAATCGCGCTTCAACTTTCAATATCCTTCTCTAGGTGTCCCTCTTTATCGCAGTAATGGCAAGCACGCGTCCCTTTCTTCGCACCACCATTATTGTTGTTGGGGCGTGGGTTGGATTGTGCTGCAGCCTCATCATGGCATGCAGTGGATGCGCGGTGCTCGTCCTGAGTAGGCGTGGGGTGATGGTCTCGAGGGTTGTTGAGAACTAGTGATGCGTGTTAAATGTTATAAGTTGTAGAAAGTACATGTATAGGCGGCGCCTACATGTAGTTGGTACGATCAGCTTAACCTTTAAAATTACGAGAATTACAAGAAGAGTCAACCATGATCAACTTTGACTTTAACCGTTGACATTGACCACTGACTAGTGTTGACTAGTGTTGACTTTGACCAGAGTTGACTAGAGTTGACTAGTGCTTAGTAGCATAGTATATAAGACACTGTATACTGCTTAATACAGTGGGTCGCACATTGTCTTTATAGTTGGCATGCTTGCTGCACTTGTCCTTGGTGTGTACACACTTGTATGTAAGAGGCAAATACACACACTAGGCGCATAACTAGTTCTCAACAGGTTATGGGCCCACACTCGCTTGTGAGGTTGCTTGTGCTAGTGAGTAAAAGTGTTAAGCATAGGCACCTACTAGTAGAGTGTTCTTGGGGAGAGGGTGAGTTGTACTATTGTGTAGCAATGGCTGACACAAATAGGATGCCCATTGAGTCCCTTGTGTTAAGAACTAGTGTGCATGTATGCGCCCTACCTCATAAATGCGCTCACACTTGGGGAACAACAAGTGCAATAGCATGTTAACAACAAAAAGAAGTATGTTCCTATTGCCGTTCCACTTGTATGCGCCACATACAGTGACTTGTATAATAAGCTAGCCAACACTAGAAAAGACTAGTCAACCCTAGTCAAAGTCAACGCTAGTCAACACTAGTCAACACTCAAAGTCAACCCTAATCAACCCTAGTCAATGGTCAAAGTCAAAGTTGACCGTAACTAGCGTAATTCCCGTAACTCCTGTTGATTGTAACTCCCATTGCGTAACCGCCGCACATGGACCAAGTAACATCAACAAGCTGACGGTACTACAAGCATACTATACTAGCAAACCTCATGTGCTTAACCTTCAACACTCCCACGCAGGCAGCTTGTTGTCCGCATCTGCATATCAGCATGCACAAGCTCCCATGCCATCATTGCCTTCAAGTTGACTTGGAACTTCTCGCTCCAATACATGACGCTAGCACCTCGAGCTGCTCGCTCCCAATGCTTGTCACCCTGCAAACTGCTCGCTTGCATATAGTATACCTTGAGCACTATACCATGCTCGAAGAGTGTAACCTCCACGCTTTTCGCGCTTAGCTACTCCTCTCATATCCATGTTCAAGCATTACGCTCAAACACCATGCTATTGAGTAGACAGCAACCACGCGCTCTTGGCACGCCCCGCAAGTACTTCACGCACTGCAACACTTCAAGCTGAAATACACCAGCTCCCACGTATGAAGGACGCCTCCTCCACCAAGTACTGCTCGCACTCGGCACGAAGCTAGATATTCCCAGCTTCATTACAAGGAGATTGCCACCATCTCCTCCTCCTTCTCCAACCTACATCATAGCCCTAGAGTGCAATTCTCTCACCCTTCTTGCTATTGGTGCTCCCGTAGGTGCTGTAGTTATCCACGTCCAGTGGCTCAATCGTGATCTTCATGTTGTCCATGCTTCCTTGGCATTGGTTGTCCTTCTGCTACACAAAGAGCCCGCAACGTACTCCCCTTAAGCAACCACAACTTCCCACACGACGACAATACACTTACACTCTAAGCATGTGTGGGCCCATAACCTGTTAAGAACTAGTGTGCATGTATGCGCCCTACCTCATACATGCGCTCACACTAGGGGAACAACAAGTGCAATATCATGTCAACAACAAAGAGAAGTATGTTTCTATTGCAGTTCCACTTGTATGCGCCACATTTAGTGACTTATATACTAAGCTAGTCAACACCAAAAAGACTAGTCAACCCTAGTTAAAGTCAACTCTAGTCAACACTAGTCAACGGTCATAGTCAACCCTCGTCAACCCTAGTCAATGGTCAGAGTGAAAGTTGACCGTAACTCTCGTAACTCCCGTAACTCTTGTTGACTGTAACTCCCATTGCGCAACGGCCGCACATGCTGTTAGTAACATCAACAAGCTGACGGTACCATAAGCATACTATACTAGCAAACCTCATATGCTTAACCTTCAACACTTTGATCTGCACAGCTACGCTTCATGGTCGCTGAAGATAAAGTTGGTGCTGATCCGCAAGAAGCTCTGGAGTTTTGTTGACCCCACCCCACCCCACCCCACCGGCAGTTATGGTCAACCATGGTCAACTTTAACTTTAACCGTTGACTTTGACCATTGACTAGTGTTGACCAATATTGACTTTGAACAGAGTTAACTGGAGTTGACTAGTGCTTGGTAGCATAGTATATAAGACACTGTATACTGCTTAATACAGTGGGTCGCACATTGTCTCTATAACTGGCGTGCTTGCCGCACTTGTCCTTGGTGTGTGCACACTTGTATGTAAGAGGCAAATACACACACTAGGCGCATCACTAGTTCTCAACAAGTTATGGGCCCACACTCGCTTGTGCAATCGCTTGTGCTAGTGGGAGAAAGTGTTGAGCATAGGCGCCTACTAGTAGAGTGTTCTTGGGAGGAGGGTGAGTTGTACTATTGTGTAGCAAGCAATGGTTTTCACAGATAGGATGCCCATTGAGTCCCTTGATCTGCACAACTACGCTTCATAGTCGCTGAAGATGCTGTTGGTGCTGATCCGCAAAAAGCTCTGGAGTTTTGTTGACCCCACCTCCTCAACATCATTGCGGCCAAGAACAGGTGACGCTGGTACCTGGACAGAGAACTCACAATCAGCTTCTGCACTGATAGGCTTGCACGTCAAAGACTTCCATCTCCCTCTTATTGCGGATTGCAAGACTGGACGTGAGGCGTGGGAGGTCTTCGACACCCGCTTTAAGGCCAATAGCAACTCGCGCAAGTTGCAGCTGAGACGCAAGCTGACACTTCTGAAGATGGAGCACAAAGAGCCAATCCATAAGTACATCTCGCGTGCAAGGGAGCTTTGGCAAGACCTTGCAGCAGTGGGCCACGATGTGAAGGAAGAGGAGGTGATGTGGGCAGTCTTAGCTGGCTTGGGAAAGAGCTTTGCTATGCTAGTGATTGTGTTGAAGTCCTCAGATGTGGTTTTGAATTTTGCTGATGTAGTGCCTAAGCTGCTAGCTGTTAAAGGCAAGTTGGATGTTCAAGAGATAGAGAATGGTGGAGAACCTATCGCACTTTCTGCCTCATCTTCTAAACACACACGAAGCAGGAGCAAAGCATGTGGTGGGAAGCCATCACGTGACAAAGAGTGTCGCTATTGCAAGATGAAGGGCCACTTCATTCGCGAGTGTTAGAAAAGGAATCACGATGAGGCAACCAAGGAGGAGCACGCCACAAGACACTGTATACTGCTTAATACAGTTGGTCGCACATTGTCTCTATAGTTGATGTGCTTGCTGCACTTGTCCTTGGTGTGTGCACACTTGTATGTCAGAGGCAAATACACACACACTAGGCGCATCTTCAGGTCTTAATAGCGTTCTTTAAATGTGGTGTATTTTAACTTGAAGTGTTGCGTGCTGACAGCACGTGGGAGCTGCCTTGTGACGGTGCTCGTGCCTTGTCACCTATGAGTTGGTCGAATCAACACTTTCATCAAGGCACGGTATTCGCACCGGAACCTTGCCCCTCTGCCAAGCACCCACACGCGTGCCCCGCCACTCGCGTACGCACGTGCATGCGCTCATAGCTACACACCGACTTGCGTAGCGCCTTGAATCGTCACACAAGCAAGCACACACCAGTGGACACACGCTAGCAACCCCTGCTAACCACCACCAGGCTTGCACACAAGAACCTAGGGAGCTAAAGGTTATATTGCACAGTGTAGAGTGTCGCTTTTATACCTACCAGTCTGCACATGCTACTATCTAGACGATTCCCATGCTATACAAAGCTAGATGTTTAAATGTTATTGCAGAACCTTGTAGTACTTGTAGACCTTTCTTACGCACCAAAGACTTCCAAATTGAGTGCTCATATGGTCAAGTTACTACTTGGCGCCAGGCCCTTCTAGAAAACTGATCGAGCCCTTCGCGACTGGCCCTCCGTTATCTGGCACCTTTCGGACGAGTCCTGGGGCCTCACTCAATATTCGCGGCAGACTCATAACTTGCCGATATTTGCCACATGTCCTTCAAATGTGGTGCTCAATTAATAGGCCAAAAAAGATCCTAAAATCTTAAAATTTAGCCTTGGCTGTTACACTCCTCCCCCCTAAGTGAGCTTTGTCCACAAAGCTCTCGAGGATTCTCTGTTTGTCGTTGCAATCTTTGTTGCAGGATATGTTGTGCATTTGCCAACTTCTCCTCCGATCCCCAAGTGGCTTCATGCATTGGGTAGGCTTTCCACTTCACTAGATATTTGCACACGTCGTGCACCATCTTCTCACCCAATATGTCCTCCACTTCGTATTTCATATGACCTTTCGTGCCAACTCAGGCGATGGACGCAATAGCGGGTCTCCTCGATATGATTTCAACAGGGATATGTGAAAGGGTGTATGTGCATAGTGTCGGGCAATTGCAACTTGTACGCCATGTCCGAAACCATTCTGATGACTACGAATGGCTCACAATCGCTCATAATGCTTCGTGGTAGTCCGTGCAAACGAAAGACATGCTTCATAACCAAGCTTGCTGCATCTGGTGCCGTGCAAGACTCACAACACGGTGCCAAGCGTACCATTTTGCTGGTTTTGTCTATGAACACGAGTATTGCGTCATACCCTTCTGTTGTCTTCGGCAACCCCAAATAATGTCCATAGTAACTTGCTCCCACTTGGATAATGGCACAGGAAGAGGTTGTAGCAACCCACCTAGCTTTCAGTTGCTTGCTTTCACCCTTTAACATGCGTCGCACAACGCCACATAATCGCGTACATCGCGATGCACCTCCCGCTAGTAAAAACGTTATTTCAAGCTTGCCAATGTCCTCTCCACCCCTTGGTGGCCATCAATGGGTACGTCATGAGCTTCCTTTACAAGTTGAACGCGTATGTGCAACAGTGGGATGTACAAGCGGTCATGATGCCATAGTAGGCCGTCTTGCTTTGTCCAATGTCCACTTGTGTCCGTTGCTGTGCTCTCGATGTCCCGCAAGACTCTCCTACCTATTGTGTCTTCGCAAAGCACTTGTCGGATGTGGTCGGCCCACTCCGGTTGCACTTGAGCGAGTGCTTCAATCGCATTCAACCGGCTTAGCGCGTCGGCCACACTATCAGACGTACTGGGCTTGTACTTGATCATAAATCAAAAACTCGAAAGAACTCCAACCACCGCGCTTGTCTCCAGTTTAGACATTGTTGTGTCTGCAAGTATCTTAATGGGAAATGGTCCGTCTCCATAAACCTTTTGCCCTCAAGAAAGCAACGCCATTCTCGCATCACCATCACTTGCACCAATAGCTCCTTCTCGCGCACATGGTAGTTCAGCTTTGCTCCACTCAATTTCTTACTGATGAACGCTACATGTGGAAGACCCATGACTTGGTCTTGCTGTAACACAGCTCCCACAGCTATGCCGGATGCTTCACAAGCCAAATTGAAGGGTTTGTCCGTATTGGGGTGAGCAAAGATGGGTGCCTCTGTCAACGTCTTCAACGCAGCAAATGCATGCTTTTCCTTTGTAGCCTAGCTCCAAGACTTCCCTTTCTTGAGTAGGGTGGTTAAAGGCCGCAATGCGCGAAAATCCCACCATAAACTTGCGATGATACCCCACAAGGCCCAAGAGCGACATTACCTCCTTCACGTTGGTCGGGGCAGACCATACGCGCACCACCTGCACTTTATTAGGGTCCGGCTTGACCCTTTGTGTGACATAATATGGCCAGGTACTCCACCTCGCGTAGCAGAAACTTGCACTTCTGTAGCTGAGCGTACAACTTGTGCTCGCGTAAATGCTGCAACACGCGCCGTAGACAACTCATATGCTGCTCCTTCGTCTTTTAACACATCAGAATGTCGTCGAGGTACACGAGCACTCCCTTACCCAGCAAGTCAGCAAAAACAATGTTCGTTAAAGTCTAAAATGTTGATGGCGCTTTTGCAGGCCCAAACGACATCATTAACCACTTGTGATATCCATAGCGCGTGTTGAACGCTGTCTTCTCCACGTCCTCAGGTGCGATGCGGATTTGATAATAACCTCCAGCAAGATCAAGTGTGGTAAACTGCGCACCTTGTAGCTGCTCCAGCAACTCGTCAATACGCGGTAGTGGAAAGCGGTTCTTATTTGTAATGGTGTTGAGCGCTCGGTAGTCAATGCACATACGCAGGCTCCCGTTTTCCTTTTGCACGAACAGTATTGGTGCACCATAAGGTGACTTACTTGGCCGGATGTAACCTCTCTTTCCGCTATCTGCTTCTCGGCCTCCTTCAACTCAAGAGGTGACAACTTATGTACGGGCCTGTAGTGTGGCTTGTGCACGCCCTCAATCAACTCCACACAGTGATCAAAGCTCCGTGAGGGTGGCAGACCAGCTGGAAGTCCGTCCACCATGATATCCGAGGGTAGTCCAGAACAAGTTTGCACACCTCGGGGTCCATCATTGATGTCTCAGTGCAGTCCCTCCGCTTCGGTGCTGACTTTGATGTGCTCAAACGCACCTCGCACAACCATGCAGTTTTCGCTTTTTGTGGGGATAGCAGCCTCCTCAATTGCACATAGGAAACTTGAGCAATGCTAATCCCACCTGATTGCGTGTGCCGTGCCTTTCCAGTGCTTGTATCCCCTTGCAGGTGCTCAACACACGTGCGCATACTTGCATTAGCGACGTCCGACGCAACTATGACAAAGCACTTTTTGCTTTCCTCGCAAAAGTGGTCTTCCACTTCGATGGAGCACGCGCGTAGACCTTGAATAGACTCTCCATCGTTTCCCTTGCCGGTGAGCACACGCTTCCTCCAATCGATAGATGGGTTATGTTGCCACAGCCACAATAGTCTTAAAACTCCATCAAACCCGTTCCGCATGGTGATGCAGCAGAAACGCATATTCTCCTTCAACTTCCCTATGTGAACACACAACTCCTTCATTGAAAAGTAGCACCGGTACCTCTAGAGGGTGGTTCCCCATCAGCGAATTTCACTTCTCCTCGTCGTATGGTGAAAGCCAACCGTAGCGCCGTGCAACCTCCTCACTGATGAAGTTGCTTTTTGCTCCATTATCAACCATAAGGTTGCACACCCTTCATTGTCCTCGGTTTTCTCAAATGCGTGCAAGAAGCCCAACGTACTTCGTTTCCTCCTTGCTTGCATAACTTACCACCATGGGCGTGCTTATAGCCACCTCCATTTTCTTCGTTTGTTGCGATGTCACAATCTTTGTTTGTGCGTGAGGCTTCCTCTCATCCCCAGCAGTAGCCTCTTTACCTACTGGGGGAAGTCGTTTCCATGATCCTCCACTTTGCGTGCGCCGCTTCGAGCAACTAAACGCCAAATGTTATGTCGAACCGCACACGTAACACTTGCGCACGCTGCTACCGGCCTCACCACGTCCACCGTGCTTCGCCACGCAAGTACACGTGTAAACGGAACCCACCTCCATCGGTGATGGTCCAAAATTTGCTCCACCTTTCTTTGCAAGTTGTGAACTTGGTTCCCTTTGTGTCCATGCATATTGAAAGCTTCCCCTAGGCTGATCACCACGCTCTTGCTTGCTCCCACGCCTCCAGTCAATGTTTGTTGCAAAAGACTTGAAGTACAACGCGTCGAGACGCTCCGCGATGCGTATAGCTTCCGCTAAAGTTTTGAGGTCCCGTAGCTCTACTTTTTTGCGTCCCGAAGAATTCAAACCACGTGTATACTTGTCCAATTGCTCTTCCTCGGTCATGTTGGGTATGGACATCATCAAACGCTGAAACGTAGCCGTGTACGCCGTCACCGACCCCGTTTGCACAAGGGCTGCAATTTTATCGCGTGCGGCCTTTACACTCTCCACGGGAACAAACTGGTGCCTGATCTTCAGAGCCAACTCTTCCATGGTGGTCAATGGTAGCGCCAACCCACTTGCAACACGCGTACAACGATGTCTCCACCATACAAGTGCTGCACCTTCAAGCAATGTCGCTGCAACCTCCACGTGCAGATGCGTGGGCACCTCCGTAAGCTTCAACCAAGACAATACTTGACAAATCCTTTCGTCTACTGCATCTCCATCACGTTTACCCTTGAATGGCTTGGGCTTTGGCACCTTTAAATGCACGCGCGAGCTTGATGCCAAAGGAATCTGTACGGAACTTGTACGTCTAGCCGATTCCCGTGCTACACAAAATTGGATGCTAAGATGTTATTGCAAAACCTTGTAGTATACTTCTGAACCTTTCTTGCACACCAAAGATCTCGTGAATGGGTGCTCATGTGGTCAAGTTATACTACTTGGCGCCAGGCCCTTCCAAAAATCTGGTCGAGCCGTTCTTGACTGGCCCTCCGTCTTTTGGCACCTTCCGGACTGGTCCTGGGTCCCCGGTCGATATCCGCGGCAGACTCACAACCCGCCGATATCTGCCATAAGTTAAAAAACGTGGTGCTCGATATATGGGCCAAAAAAGGTCCTAAAATCATGAAACTTGGCCTCGACTGTTACATGCCTACTCAACAGCATGATGCTCGGGTGTGATGCTTAAACATGGATAAGAGAGGAGTAGCTAAGCTATGAAGCATGGAGGTTACACTCTGCCAGCATGCTATCGTGCTCGAGGTACACTATGCGCAAGCGAGCAGATTGCAAAGATGCTGACAAGCATTGGGAGCGCGCAGCTTGAGGTTGGTGCTAGCATCATGTGGTGGGGCAAGAAGTTCTAGATTATATTCAAGACGAGGAAGGCGTCGGAGCTTGTGCATGCTGATGTGCAGATGCGGACGACAAGCTGCCTGCGTGGGAGTGTTGAAGGTTAAGCATATGAGGTTTGCAAGTATAGTATGCTTATAGTGCAGTCAGCTTGTTGATGTTACTTAGGCCATGTGCGGCGGTTATGCTATACAGTTACAACGGGAGTCATGGGAGTTACGACAGTTATAGTCAAATTGACCGTTGACTCGTGTTGAATGGTATCGACTTTGATTGTTAACCAATGTTGACTGAAGTCTACTTTGACCAGAGTTGACTAGTTCTTGATATTGTTGACTAGCTTAGTATATAAGTCACTGTATTTGGCGCATACAGATGGAATTGCAATACATTTATAGTTGGTGTTGACATGCTTGTGTGTTACACTTGGTGTTCCCCTAGTGAGCGCATGTTTGAGGTAGGGCGCATACATGCACACCAGTTCTTAACAGTAAGTGCCGAAGAAGGATTCGAGGCGAGGGCATCATCTTATGGGCTTTTGCAGCAACCAACTTGGCTAGCTGCTGGTCGTGTTGTTCCTTTGTGGACGTGTTGGCGGCCATCATGATGGCCAGTGCCTAGCTTTGCATCTCTGTAACCTGAACCGCGAGCAGGTTGGCAGCGTTAGCAGCCCCGTCAATCATTATTGATGGTTTCCGCTATAGCACAAGCATATAGTAAGTGTGGATTTAGCAACACGCGCCAGTGCAGACGTGTATGGAGCAAAATGCAGCTACGCGCACTCTCAATTGCAAATGCGTATGCAGCCAAATGCAGCAACACGTGCGCAAATAATGCACAAAATAGCGTGCAACATGGCCCGCACTGTGCATGCAAGTGTGCATGCAACCGGAGTGACCAACTACATGCACAGTAAGCATGAGAACACCGCTGTGCAGCACATGTAAGTAAAAGATGCAATGCATGTGCCGTCTAACAAGTGCACAAGTTGATAGGCAACTTGCTTGAAGCATGGAAGGCTTGGCAACAAGCTCTAAGTCCAATGCAACGATACCACTTACTTGCCTTTAAGTGAGCCTCACCAACTTACACACAACACACCCTGGTGCAGCACCTCGTGGAGGGAAGACACAAAATCAAAGTTGGGTAGGAGAGGATGACCGCCAGCCCTCTAACAGTTTCTTCCCACACACACAGTGCAGCCACCCACAAACGCCACCCGCACAACCCACAAGGGATGAGGGGGAGAGCCCCTGTAAGAGCTACCAACCAGGCACCCCACACACAAGTGGCCCTTGAGTGGTGAACACACTCTGATTTTTACTAAAGGTTGCTACTCAGCATATATACCACTTGCCGCTCTCCCGACCTGGCATACAGAATTTTCAAGGCATAAGGCCTTGTCACTGTGTGCTGACCTTGCAGCACATGCTGACTGTGTCCACATAGGACTTGTCCATCACATGACATCAACCTCGGGGTTGGTCAAACCTTGAGATTGTCAAACACAGGACAAGTATTTGCGAAAATGTTAGAATCCATCATGCGCCTGTCCATACACATCATACTGGCAAATTGTATGACCGACCCGCAATTTGCCACTTGCAGCACATATGCTGCCCCAGCGTCACTTCACTGGCACTCTACAAGTCATGCAGGGCATATGGCACCGAACAGCCGTGTGCGTGCTAATATACAGTGCGTCGTGCATCTATATAGCCCGAGCTACTAAGTAGACTACTACTGACCACATAAGCACAGATGCCAAGTGCTACACACCATGGCATGCAGGATCCTCACTTGGTCCCTCTTACTTACCACATAAGTAGAAAACAGAGAGTGACATCCGCCAACCCATTAACCGTGACCATCTTAGTGTTCTCAGATGCCAGCTCACAGAGAGCAGCAGGTAGTATATGTTAAGAACTAGCGATGCGCCTAGTGTGTGTATTCGCCTCTTATATACAAGTGTGCACACACCAAGGACAAGTGCAGCAAGCACGCCAACTACAAAGACAATGTGTGACCCACTGTATTAAGCAGTATACAGTGTCTTATACTATGCTACTAAGCACTAGTCAACTCTAGTCAACTCTGGTCAACTCTGGTCAAAGTCAACAGTCAAAGTCAAAGTTGACCATAACTGCCGTAACTCCCGTAACTCTCGTAACTCTCATAACTTCCGTAACTGTAAAGGTTAAGCTGATCGTACCAACTACATGTAGGCGCCGCCTATACATGTACTTTCAACAAGCTATAACATTTAACACTCCCACGCGAGCAGCTTAACCTTGAACTCCAAAATCTTCTCGCAAGCTTACCCACATTAACTTACTCCTTTGAACACTCCCACGGATGTGTTGTTCCCACGGACTTGCTGCTTGTCTCCATGACACCATCCTTGTCCTCGTGCTGCCAGCAAGACTACAAGGTTCCAATACTCCTTGTTTCCTCCTTATAATAGTCGCATCAGGTTCCACCACGCCACGCCTGACCTTGCTCAAGTGGTTTTGAAGACTCCCTCAATGGCAAACCATGTTATAAACTACACTGAGTTCTCTACCTTAGCAATGCTGTACCAGAGTGTAGGCCGTGCAAGGGTTAATCAGACCCTTCTACCAAGGAAAGCATCCCTCCCATCTCCTGTCAGCTAGCTATTCAACTCAGTCCTTGCATGCCAATCAATTGAAGTGTTCTGACCAGTACCGCACACCTGTGTGCTACCAAAAAACAACTCCACAGCAATGCAACTTCTAGTGTATGCAGCTCAACACTAGCAACTACTCTTAGGCTAGTAACTCTCACAGACCTTTGTGTCTGCGACCTCCGTCTACGCATGTCCTTCACGCGCCCTTGCAGTGGGAGAGGACGGACGAACACCATCCACTGCAACTCCTTGAGGTCCTCACCAATGTTAGAAAGCAATCGCCATCGTGGCGTGCTCCTCCTTGGTTGCCTCATCGTGGATCCTCTTCTGGCACTCGCGAATGAAGTGGCCCTTCATCTGACAGTAGGGACACTCTTTGTCACGTGATGGCTTCCCACCACATGCTTTGCTCCTGCTTCGTGTGTGTTTAGAAGATGAGGCAGAAAGTGCGATAGGTTCTCCACCATTCTTTATCTCTTGAACATCCAACTTGCCTTTGACAGCTAGCAGCTTAGGCACTACATCAGCAAAATTCAAAACCACATCTGAGGACTTCAACACAATCACTAGCATAGCAAAGCTCTTTCCCAAGCCAGCTAAGACTGCCCACATCACCTCCTCTTCCTTCACATCGTGGCCCACTGCTGCAAGGTCTTGCCAAAGCTCCCTTGCACGCGAGATGTACTTATGGATTGGCTCTTTGTGCTCCATCTTCAGAAGTGTCAGCTTGCGTCTCAGCTGCAACTTGCGCGAGTTGCTATTGGCCTTAAAGCGGGTGTCGAAGACCTCCCACGCCTCACGTCCAGTCTTGCAATCCGCAATAAGAGGGAGATGGAAGTCTTTGACGTGCAAGCCTATCAGTGCAGAAGCTGATTGTGAGTTCTCTGTCCAGGTACCAGCGTCACCTGTTTCTTGGCCGCAATGATGTTGAGGAGGTGGGGTCAACAAAACTCCAGAGCTTTTTGCGGATCAGCACCAACAGCATCTTCAGCGACCATGAAGCGTAGTTGTGCAGATCAAGGGACTCAATGGGCATCCTATCTGTGAAAACCATTGCTTGCTACACAATAGTACAACTCACCCTCCTCCCAAGAACACTCTACTAGTAGGCGCCTATGCTCAACACTTTCTCTCACTAGCACAAGCGATTGCACAAGCGAGTGTGGGCCCATAACTTGTTGAGAACTAGTGATGCGCCTAGTGTGTGTATTTGCCTCTTACATACAAGTGTGCACACACCAAGGACAAGTGCGGCAAGCACGCCAGTTATAGAGACAATGTGCGACCCACTGTATTAAGCAGTATACAGTGTCTTATATACTATGCTACCAAGCACTAGTCAACTCTAGTTAACTCTGGTCAAAGTCAACATTGGTCAACACTAGTCAACGGTCAAAGTCAACGGTTAAAGTCAAAGTTGACCATGGTTGACCATAACTGCCGTAACTCCCGTAACTCTCGTAACTCTCGTAACTCCCGTAACTATAAAGGTTAAGCTGATCGCCAACTACATGTAGGCGCCGCCTATACATGTACTTTCAACAAGCTACAACATTTAACAGAATACAGGCGTAACTACCATTTTGTGGTGGCAATCAGTTGCTGGCCTTGCGGAGCTACTTGTGTGTGGGGTGCCTGGCTGAAGCTGTTGAAGGGTGCTCTCCCCATTACCTCCTTGTGGGGTGTTGCTTATTGCAAGGCATGCTGTAAATGAGATTGCTTGTGCAAAAGTGTTTGACCCTCACCAGCAGATAAGTAAGAGGTACACGTGACAGGGAAGGCTCTTTAAACAGCTACCTCCAAGCACCCCTCACACAGCAGTGAGCATAAGGAGTCTCACACTTGTAATTGTCTGGACACTGCCAGCAATCTCTTTATATACTCCCATCTGCTGCCTTCCCACTTGGCCACGTATTGATCGAGTAGCACCTTATCAGCCAGCTCGTTAAGTGCTCTCAGATTCACACGTGCTCACCTCAATGATATGCTCCGCCACCTGAGGCAGCAGAGGTAACCATTAAACACGTCGCTTGACTACTCAGTGTCTGCTTGTTTTAGCAAAGCATCCTTATGCGGATGATACCAACGCAGGGTTGTCCTCACAAGAGGCAACAGAGCATGTCACATCACATCACGTAACTGCGCGCGTGCGTGTGTGTGTGTGTGTGTGTGTGTGTGTGTGTGT
>RHPI01002533.1:1274655-1365182 GCA_009103225.1 Chlorokybus atmophyticus | reverse complement strand
CGGCGCTTTCCAGGTTTGTCTCGGTATAGAGGCGTGTGGTATGGTGTCAACAGCCGTAGGGAGATTAATAAGATCACATTGACGCAAGGCCCTCGACCATAATTACAGCCCACAGCGACTAGCAACATCCTTTGCCGGGCTTGAATTTGACAACCTTGCAAGAAGATTGTGTAATGCCCAGCACACACGCGAACTGCATTGCATGGCAGAGTTGACGGGGCGTGCAATCTGAGCTAAGTAACAGGTGGCCTGGTGGGATCTGGTGTGCTACGTACCACTGTCCTGACCCCGGGACTTGCACACGTAACATGAGCTGCCTGCATGCTTGAGAACAGTGGCCATCGCGCCGCGACACTACCAGCGACGTGCTGATCTACATGTGGTGAACATGCACGTGAAGGATTGGATGCGCCGTGGTGAGCAACTATGTTTGTGCCTTACTCTGGGGGGATGTGTGACAGTACTGCACCAACAAGCGGACTAGCACATAGTTTACTGCTAGAGAGCTACGGCTCCTACTCAGTTGCTGTGAGACATAAATTAAGGAATCTTCATGGTGGCAGACTGGACAGCTTGTTTCATCTGTTCTCGCGTGAGTGACGTGGAAACGTTGACCTCCTGCACCCTCCTGCCCGACCGCGCCAGGAGCTTAAAGCCCCCCTCAATGGGGGCGGAAAGAAAGAGCTGAAAGTCGGGCGCGAGTGCAGAGGTGGTGAAGCGCCTGCCCAGCATCACGCGCTGGATGGCGTCCTGCTGCTCCAGGATTCCACACACCGCCGCCAGCTCGGGGAACTCCTCCTGCAGGGATGACTCGGAGGCCGCCAGCTCCTCCTGCGGGTCCACGCCCGAGCTGGCGTCAAACTCAAGCTCCATGTCGGCGGTGCTCGCGCCATCAACGAGCGCGTCGAGCGTCTGCAGCAGTGGGTCCGGCTGCAGCTGCCGGATGGATAGGCCAATGCGCCGCGTGCGCGTATCCAGCAGGATGACCTTGGCCGTGACAGCGTCCCCCACCGCCAGCACGTTGCGCGGGTGCGCAGGCCGCACCCATGCGATCTCCGACACATGGATGAGCGCGTCCACGCCGTTGACGGACACAAAGGCCCCAAAGTCGGTGATGGAGGTGACCGTGGCACGCACGGCGTCACCCACGTGCAGCTCTGCCATGACCTTGTCCTTGAGCGAGGGGGTGTTGGTAGCGCCGGCGGCCGCGCGCTCCGACATCACCAGCTTGGTGGCTTTGGGTTCAACCACCACAGCCACCACCTCAATGTCCTGGCCCACCATGCCCGAGAGGATGTCCGTGCGCAGCTGCGTGACCTTGGCGCGCATGCGGTCGGACTCCTCCTCCGATGCGGGCTTGCCCGCACTGCGCTTGAGGGCGGTGAGGGTCTCAAACCGCGCGGGTGCCAGCTGAGACGCCGGCACAAAGCCCTGCAGCTTGCCCAGAGACACCAGCACGCCGCCACTGTTGCTGCCCAGCACACGCACGCGAGTCGGCTGCTGAGAGGCCAACAGCTCCTCTGCGCGCGCCCAGTCAGGTGTCGCCGTCGCCGTCACCGCCACCGCCATCGATCCTGCACTGTTGGGCGCTTGTGCCGGGCTGCCCTCGCTCGAGGATGGCCTCGGGGGCCTTTGGGGGGCGCTCACAGCCCGTAGAACAGGTTTCTGAAAAGCAGCAGAGCGGGGTGAATTTGTGACGCGCAATGTGCCATAGCATACACGTATGTGTGTGGTGTGGTGTGCTGTGTCATAGGCAACGATTGCGATGCCATAAGCATGGCCACTGCGTGCTCAGGCAGGGTGTGGTGGCGCAGGCCTAAAGTGCAATGCAGCACACGGTGGGGAAGAGGAGAAGCCCGATTCTAGCATGCCTGTGAGCAATTGAGTATACGCATACACAGGCTAAGTAGCATGTGCATTGTACATTGCTCTTATCAGCAACGTATGCAGGCAGCTTGCATGCCATGCTATCCACGTAGACAAGAGCATGGACAAGAGGTGTATGGCTGGCAGTGAGCAGTCAACAGCTAGTCAATAAAAAATGAGATGGACGACAGATTGGAACAAGGAAGGCATGATTAAAGCGGCAGTAACCATGCACAAGGGTTGGCTTAAGGCAGAAACACATAACACAATCGCAGAGCAGGTGGTGTGGAGAAAAGGGAGGGGAAGCAGCGAGAGGATAGCACCCCACATTGAGCGCATTTGTCATGCAGGTGGTGTAGGCATGAACCGTGTTGTGCTCGGACGTGCAAGTCACGGGTGTGTGCATGTGTCAGAAGCATTAGCAAACAAGCGCACGTCATGTGTTCTACGTGGCGTAGAGACTTGGGCCATCCCATCTGCATGCCACAGTCTCTGGACAATTCGCTCAACGCAGCAACGTTACCTTGACTTGCGCATCCTCCCCTAACATACGCCCAAACGCAACGTACTCCGCGGCTGCGGCTCGCATGTCGCTGGCGGCATTCCTGTCCGCTGCAGCACGCGCAATGACGGCCAGCCGCCTCGTGCACGTGGACTCCCTTTCTTCTCTCCTCCTGCTGCCTGGCGCCCCCAATCTAACCCTTCCACCTCTGCTGCTGCTACTGCTGCTGCTGCTTGCACTACTGCTCGGCTGCTGCGACGACGACGGCGACGGCGACGGCGCCGACACGGCCGCCAATGCACCAAAGAATGTCGCAGTAGCAGCAGACGCCATCGCTGACAGCCTCAGTCTCACTCACGCGATTCGATCCGCGACTACAAGGCTGGCATCCCCCTCTTAGCAGAAGCAGAGGCTCTGTTCCGTCGCTCGCTCCGACCGCCCCTCCCACCGCCGCCGCCGCCACCTCCAGCGCCTCACTGCAGCTGCCTGCCCAAACCCTAAAACTTGCTGTGCCCGGTCGTATCGCGCTGAATATTCAACCAGTCAGATGGATAGATAAGGAAGCGTGGGGGTGTCCACAGACTGAAATACTGACCTCAGTTCGGTCAATGTTAACCGCTAGCAGCTGTGACGGAACTGAGACGCCAGGATTAGAGCCAAACTCTTGGTTAGTGGGACAACCTTTGATGGAGAAAATCGGACTTGAGCTGCAAAGCTTTAACCGGATGTAGGCCTGCGCAGGGCTACGGCCTGCCCGACATCGAGTTTTATGAAAAGAGTTTGGTGACAGAATATTGCAGGGCTGTGATTGGGCGGCCGGGTGCGGGAGGCAACGAGTGGTGCCAGAAAAACCTGCGGCCTGTGCCAGCCTTGTGCGCAGCCGCACTGCGTGTCCTCTGCCAACGTGGCACCCATGCATTCGGTACAAAAAGCACTCATGAAAGCTTCCACACATGTCATCGCATGGAATCTGCATTCTCTATCGTTTGGTTGTCAGTGTTGGCATTTGTGGCAATGCTTACAATTACAACAATGTTGCAACAAGCTTATGCCTATGCGTAAAACTTGCATACAATGATTTCACAATGGATGCCTCATTTACGTCAAGATTGCATTATCATCACGTTTACACTTAAATACCTTACATGAAACATGCAACACCAAATTCAAGTGGAGTGCATGTTAACCAATGTAAATGTCACGCATCGTTTGGTGTCGTACTGTCGTATATTTTAATGTTTTAAACATAACATATAAAAACCAATAGCTCAATAATTGATACGCATGCAGACAAAGCATGATGAAATCTCATATTGCCAAACGACGAGATATGGTGCCAAATAAACTTCTCACATCTAACATGGCGACAAATTATTGGCCATGCATGCTGATTTATATAGCACATCACCACCGCGCACACAACTTGCAAACTTATGCGCTAGGATGATAGCGCATAAGTTTGCAATCATTGCACATTTGAAGATGTTATCATGCACATGCGCCCGTGTTGTGCATGCGCACTGTTGTTGATGTGCGTGTATGTATGCATGCATGTATGCATGCATAAGTGTGTGCATACAAAGTGTTCAGATATTTGGTATGCGTATGTGCGTGCATTATGTATGTATAAAAGCATTTGCTTGCGTGAACCACGCGTATGCGCACTTTCACAAACATTTTGCTTGAAGTACAGCACTTGTTTGCGGTTGCAAGTTAAGATTTGCGTGCATACATGTGACACATGTATGCATGTCATGTGTGCCCATGCTTGTGTAGGCATTTAAGCTCTCAAATGGATGATCGTTGAGTCCACCGTGCATGCGTGCATGTGCGCGTGTTTATGCTTACACATGCGCGTGTGCATGTGTGTGTGCACGCTTGTGCACACACAAAAGCGCAAACACACAATTTTGGTGCGTCAACACATCTGCCGTCGCGGCTGTTTGCTAGAAGCAAGCCTTGGTGCATGTGCGTAGGGTTATCCTCCGCGCGCACATGCATGTGCATGTAGTGTGTGACATAGCCCTTGTTAAAAGCAGTGTTTTCTTTGCACTTCTGTCTCATTTCATTTGTGGTGTTATGTATGTTAAAAAAGGTTGGTGATGCACATGTGTTGATGCTATGCATGTGGAGGCAAGGCTAGTTATCCACTTGTAAGCAAGTCATTCTGTTGAAGTTGAACAGTAGGGGTACAATTGCATGTAACCACAGCGCTTTGTTTTTCATAGCTTGACAATTGACGTATATGCTCAAGTAATAGCATTTATTGCAACGATACTCAGCATTGAACAATTGGTGTATACATCAATCATAGCCTACGGCTTAAGGCTTGCAATTGCGCGGCCATAAGCAATCACCAAATGCATAAGGCACGCGTAATGCGCATGTATGGCATGCCGACGCTGTTCGTGAATGACGTAGTCATAGTCTCATTGAGACTATGACGCGCTGGCAGCGCAGCGTAGCCATTACTTAAAAACCTTACATCGAGTGTAACTTTGTTGCCTTACCGTAAGATAACATACACTCGGCAACCTTAATACTTGAGGCTAAGCTTAAGTTAAGCTCAGTCTCAATTGAATTTTGTTTGCCTCTTTGAATTGGCATGCAGGTGCATGTGCGCACATTGTTGTACTTGGTGTTTTATAGATGTCTATGTGAAGCTTGCATGTGTGTGCATGAGGGCTGAAAACTGCCACTTCACTACTTATTTTCGATTTGCGTAATGTTGGTGTATGACGCCGCATCATGTATATGTGGTTGTTTGCAAGTGTATTTTTAGCATATGGGTCTGGCGCGGGACATCAAGTGTAGCTCGCAACATCACTAACGAGACGAGTTCAATGCTTATCCACAGCGGCATATACTGTAGTTACAACCTTTGTAACGATCAAGCTGATGATGGGTTGTTGCGACGTATGTGGTATATAAGACATAAATGGGGGACATGTGTAGCTTCTCTTATGGCAACGACTTTTGCTGCCATAGCCCAGTGGCTTAAGCTTCGTACTGTAATCATTGTTATCGCGCTCAATGACATTATGATACCGTTACAATGTGATAACTATCATACTCAATGTGATACCATTTGCCAAACATTGCACACGCACATATGAAGTGAACTAGTTTGACAGCAATTGTAGTAGTCAGCTTTGCTATCTACTTCCAAAAGCGAGACATAGGGTGAGGCTAGCCGCGATACCAGTTTTGATTCACTAACCATAGCACGCCTTGAGCTATGCTTAAGCCAAGACTTAAAGATACTGGTAAGATCTCAAGTGAAGCAGCAACCAAGGAAAGGGGTGAAGGATATCAGAGACCATCAAAGCTACCATCTGCAGATCGGCAAAAAGACATCTATAATATAAGGCAACCCTTTTCCACTGCACTTCTAACATCCACAGTGCCATGGATTGATATGAGACAAAGAGGAAAACTTACATACACTGCTACCGAATGAAGAAAGAGGCTCAGGCTCCAACTTCAGTAAGTGCGTGACAACACGTTGTTCGCAGCCAGATATATGATCCCGATGGTCTGCTTACCGAGCTCTTCAACAGTCACATTTAGCCTTGGGCGTGCGGGAGGTGGCGTGCATGTCCTGGGTCGCGTCCTTGTCGTATGAGCTTGAGCGCGTGCGGCAGCGCCGGCATGAGGAACCCGAGACACTCTCCTGCGGCCTTTGGGTTTCCCGGCATGTTGACGATGAGCGTGGCGTTCCTGATGCCCGCGGCCGGGCGCGATAGCATGGCGGTGGGCACCACCTTGAGGCTCTCGTTGAGCATGACGGCCACCAGGCCCGGCGCGTCCTTCTGCAGCAGGGGTTTGGTGGCCTCGGGCGTGACATCACGTGGGGCGAAGCCCGTGCCACCACACGTGAGCACGAGATCGACCTCGCCGAAGTCGCACCATCGTCGCAGCACGCCCTGGATCTCGATCACGTCGTCCGGCACTACGGCCGTGTCCACGACCTGCGCACCCCCGAGAGCATCCGCGTGCACGGCGATGGCGGCCACGGCCGCGGGACCACTCCTGTCGGGTCCCTCTCCCCTCGACACCGTGTCGCTCACGGTCAACACGGCCACGCGCACGCCAGGTTGTGGTGGAGGCGGGCTGTCTGTCCTTTCTCCCAACGCGCCTTCTGCGAGCCGCTCGGCGCCGTCGCTGCCGCTCAGCAGCGCGTTGTGACGACTGTGCACGATGCTGGACACGCGGGGGTCGGACGCCGGGTTGGGGATCACCAGCGAGCGACGACGGCCACCAGCCATGGGGGGAGCCGTGCCGGTGTGTGCGTGACAGCCGTGCGCCACAACATGCTCCGCATCCTTGCCTGCGACGGGTGGCAGGCCATCAGCCACAACACCCACACCCACGAGTGGTGGTGGACCGCGTGCGTGTGGCGCACACGCAGACGCACGCGCAACACTCACTTGGTGCTTGAGGTCCTGGGTTGGGTTCGGCTGGCTCCGTGAGTGAGGACGCGATAGCGGACATGTCAGCGATGAGAAGCGCGGACACCATGGTCCCGGATTTGAGGATTCCGGATGCGCGCGGCAGCTCGAGCAGCGCGGTGGCGTTGCGCATGCTCAGCAGGCGGCTGCTGATCTGGCGACCCGTGCTGTACGCCACAAGACTGACACAAACACGGCGCAGTCAGCTTACATCATTCGGCATTGTCATTGCCATGCAGACGCACCCGTCGTATCCGTCCACGGTCTCCCACTGCAGTGTTGCGCGGTGGTACTCGGGCCTCTCGTGGTCCAGAGCTATGTCGTTGGCCAAACGCACTCGTACTCTGTTTTTCGCGCCCACACCGCACGCGTGAGCATAATCCGCAATGCACACTATGTGCAGGACGCACTGTGACGATGCAATGTGATGGTGTCCTGCTTGCCTGCGGAGTTGGGGGTTGCGCCATCCTGCGAGCTTGCGTACGGCGGGCAGCACCACGAGGCTGAACGTGACGGCCGCGCTCACGGGGTTGCCGGGAAGACCAAACGCGTACAGAGGCGACGACTCGCCAGACACGCTCGCAAACGTCAACGGCTTACCGGGCTTCATCAACACCTGAGATGGAACAACGTGTCATACACAACGTCGTTACAGACAGCTGTGAGGAGGCTAACTGCGTGGCTCACACACCACCCACCCTGCCGAAGTGCACGTTGCCTCGTCGCTCCAACAGCGGCTTGACGAGGTCCCTGTCTCCCATGGACACGCCTCCCGTCGTCAGCAAGATGTTGGCACCGGCCGCCAGCGCCTGCTGCAGCTTGCCTTCCAATGCCTGTCCGGTAACAACCCTCGGCAGTCAGCCGCAGCCAAAGCCCTGCTGCATGTCCACAATGGTGTGGTGGACACGCGTGCATGGTAAGGTAATTCAGACACACACCACCGCACGCACGGACTCGCCTCTTCGGTGTCTTTGGCTATGCCTAGGTCGAGCGTTCTTGCGCCCGCGGCAGTCGCTGCGGCCAGCAGAGTGTACCGGTTGGCGTCGCGGATCTGCATGCACACGCGCACGCATGTCGTGGGACGTCATGTCAACCAACACACACACACACTGGCTCTAGTCTATGAAGTGTATGCACCTGTCCTGGTCCGAGCGAGCTGGCGGTCTCGACGAGCTCGTCGCCTGTGGACAGCACCGCCACGAGTGGCTGCGGCACCACCGACACAACCGAGGCGCCGACGGTGGCGAGGATGCCTATCTCAGACGGCATCAGTCGCTCTCCCGCCTGCAGCACCGTCTCACCCTGCGCTATGTCCGAACCCTGCCCACGACACACGTGTTTGCACACACGCTCGTCGTTCGCATGATATGGAGCAAGTCAGAGGCCAAGCTCACCACGGGGCGGACATCTTGTCCGGGCTTGACGGCGTCGAGAATCTTGACCCGTCGGACGTGATGAGCACTGTTGCCACTTGCGGCTGGCACGTCCACCGTGCGCTCCACCATCAGCACGGCGTCCGCACCAGGCGGCATCGGTCCTGCGCAAAGACCAGATTGGACGTGAGCGATCAACCCACCTCCTCAAGACGAAACCCACGGCTCTGTCTCTCACCTCCTGTGGTGATGTAGGCGACTTCCCCGGGCTTGACGGACACGCCCGGTGCCACGCCCGCGCGCATCTCCGCGATGACGGGGTACTCGCCCGGCCCGTCGCTCGACACGACCGCATAACCATCCTGGCAGCCAACACCGAACAACTGGTAAATAACAGCTGTATGCCATTGCAGAGACCCGACAATGGCTTACGGCCCCAAACGGGCGCCCGGAATGCGAATGTGGTCGGGATCTAAGTGCAACCAACGGCGGTACCTTGATGGATGCTGGGAAGGGCGGCAGTGGCTCCGGTGCGTACACGTCTTCGGCCAGCACCGAGCCCAACGCCTCCGACAGGGGCACCTGAACGCATGCACGCGGCCGTCACACACACATGCGAGCACAGACACAAGCCTTGCCAAGCTGTGTGGTTGGGGGCAGTGCCTGGGCCCTAACATTGTCAAGGCGAAACACCTCATTGTCGATGCCCATGCATCTGGTTGCACTCCGAGCAAGTGCTTGGGATGAGGCAAGCGCATGCAGCGAACAAACAGCCGTGTGCTTATTGGTTGCTGCGATTGCCTGCGAGACTGGCGTATTGAAATGAATGTTGCGTGTGCTTTAGGCTGTACGCGTATGCACGTGACGCAGCGCAGGATGAGACTGGGTGATGACGACTCTGCCACACGCAGTCAACCCGAAGCAGCCAACGTCATGTATGTACGATAAGAGCGATGTATCAGCCACAAAACTGCCTACCTATATACTTGTACTCACACAACGACAGACTTGTACATTGGGTGACGAAACGCGGTCTCTACAGCATGACTGCTAAGAGTAGTGATGGATGCGAGACGTTAGCACTGCTGCTGCCAGCAAGCAAAGGCAGCAGCGTGTCCATGGGAGACTGCCCCACCCGTTTTGGCTGCAGTGTCGATATGGCCGACAGGACGGCTTCTGTTGCCTGCGCGACGGACATGAGCGGGTAGGCGGACGACGCCGCCCCCTCCGCGGGCTCCACGCCACCGCAGCCCATCGCTCCTCCTCCGTCCTCAACGCCCAGCGCCGCCGCTGCTGCTGCTGCTGCCGCTGCTGCTCCCTCCCCGCCGCGCCGGCTCACCACCACCAACAACCTTTTGCGAGGTGATTTGCGACGCATTCACAATCGCATGCACCCATGGGTAGACAGGCGGGGAGTAGGCGGCGGGATGGAGGAGCAGCAGGGCGGCAGGAGCGAGGCGGCAGCTCGTCGTGGCGATGACGGGCCCGCCGCCGCCGCGCTGAAGCTCTGCCATGCGCAGCTGGAGGCGATCCGGGAGAGGGGCGCCGTGGACGTGCCAGGCTATGACCGACAAGCACTCAGCATGGTGAATCTCTTGAATGTGCTCACTCACTCGCTCTCTCCCCTCCCTTACTCGTAGTCACTTGCTTCGAAAAAAAAAGAAGGCCCGGAGGCGAAGACAATGCAATGCACGTTCAGCGTGGCTCGCTCGAGCAGCTGCGTTATTGGGGCCGCCAGTAGATGGATAAGCAAGTGAAACCAGACTGCATGCGCATTGGTCAGTCGAGGCAATGCCGCACTCATCATCATGGTCTCTTCCAGACTTCTTGGTCTTGTGCGTGCCGTTGGCGTTCTCGTGCAATCTCTTTGCGCATTGTTGCCCTGCGCGTGCAGCGTCTACTGTCATCCTGGCCATGCGATCGTATTTACGACAAGACAAGACAACGCTTAGTGACACCATCACGGTCACCGACATTCTGTCCACACGCATACATCTCCCGCAATGCATGCCAGCGAGTTGTTCGTGTTCTGCAGTCGCACAGCGCCAATGCAACAGCACACGCACTACTACTTCTAGTTGCATAATGCTGTTTGTGGGTCTGCATGTTGAAGCATAGCAGCAACCATGTGTGCTCCCGACATCATCGAACCACACGCAGTTTATGCCTCCATGACAAACCGCTCCTTGCACCGTTGTGACCGTTGTCAGCGTGCACGCAGGGCATCGTGCACCTTGGCGTCGGCAACTTCCACCGCTCTCACCAGGCCGTGTACGCGGACGACCTCCTTCGCAAGCACGGCTCCGACACTGCCATGCGCGAGTGGGGCATCTGCGGCGCGGGTCTCCTCGACTCCGACGTCGCCATGGCCGAGACCATGCATGAACAAGACAACCTCTACACGCTGCTCGTGCGCGGCCCAGCGGGTCCGCGCAAACCACGCGTCGTCGGCTCTATCGTGGACTTCATACACGCTGTCAAACAACCGGAGCGCCTCATCGCGCAGATGGCGGACCCGCGCACGCGCATAGTCACGTTGACAGTTACTGAAAAAGGATACCATTACAACGCGACCACGCACACGTTGGATTGGGACCACCCGAGCGTGGCGCACGACCTCACCGAGGCCAATAGAGACAACCCTATCACAGCTGTTGGCTATGTCGTGTCGGCCCTGGCAAGAAGGCGGGACAACAACACGCCCTCGTTCACGGTGATGTCGTGCGACAACCTCCCCGGCAACGGCCACATCACGCGCGACGTCACGCTGCAGTTCGCCGAGCGCATCGATCCCACCCTCGCCGCGTGGATACGCCAACACACATGCTTCCCCAACTCGATGGTGGACAGGATCACGCCCGCCACATCTGACCACGACAGACGTGTGCTTGAAGAACAGCACGGCCTCGTGGACATGTGGCCCGTCCCGGCCGAGGACTACATCCAGTGGGTGATTGAGGACAAGTTCTCGATGGGGAGGCCGCCGTGGGAAGAGTTGGAGAACGTGTTGGTTGTGGATGAGGTGGAGCCGTACGAGTTGATGAAGCTGCGCATGCTCAACGGAGGACACTCAGCCATGTGCTACGCGGGCTACCTCGCGGGCTTCAGACTCGTGCACGAGGCCATGGCCGATACACACATGCACCGATATGTACGCACCTACATGACGCAGGTACACACATGCATGTGCTTGCTTGTCGTGCACAAGCACGCGTACTCTCGTTCTCAGCGTGTGTCTGCAGGTGATACCCACGCTGCCCGAGGTGCCGGGCATCGACGTCGTAGAGTATGGAGACAAGCTTCTCGAGCGGTTCGGTAACAAGTACATCGGCGATCAGGTGGGTATGAACACTCACACTGTTCATCCACCCTCATGACCACCGACTGGCGACACACCTTCACACGTGCTGTTGGGTTGTCTCAACACAGATCATCCGTTTGACGCAAGACGGTACGCCCAAGCTCCGCGGATACGCCCTCCCTTGCGTGTACCATCTCCTCGACTCCAACCATCCCGTGTCGGCTCTGGCGCTCGCCATTGCTGGCTGGCTGCGCTACATGACGGGCCGCGACGAGAGCGACTCACCCATCGATGTATTGGACCCACTCAGGGAGCAGCTGCGGCCCCTCGCCGAAGCCGCATGCGACACGATGGACCCGAAACCATTCCTGGAAGCTGCGTTCGGGAAAAGGGTGATGGATGCCACGCAGTTCTGCGGCGAAGTGGCTGACCAACTGAGGCTGCTCGTCAAGGAGGGAGCGATGCGAACGATACAGCACTTCTCGCAAGCAAACCTTGATACACTCGCGCGTCGCACCGCACTGGCATGAACCGTCGTCAAGTGGCTTCCTCACATACAGAGGCAGCTGAGAATCCATGTGTGCTTGCTGGCCTGTGTGCTCCTGCCGACACCAGTTGAGCCTCAGAGCATGGCGCACAGAGGCAAACCGCTAGAGCTTGAGACGGCACAACACCAAAAGCAGGCCAGGGGAAGTGCAGTCAGCGCAAGCAAAGCCAGCGAGCAAGCCTGTGTCACAGCACATGTTTAAATTGACAATGATGATTGAACATGTAAACAATGTCGATAAGACTGATGATAACCATGTTCTGCAGCACATTGACGATGGCGTTATGGGCATTGGACTGCGCGCAAGTGGTCATGACTTGCTGCGTATGGAAGTGAGCAGGCACACTTGTCAGGTATAACTACTTGCAGTGCGCATGGTGTAGACACAGTAGGACGTGCTGCGGCGGTGCACCGCACCAAGCCTACATGGGATGAAAGTGGTTTCGCCACTATCTAGCGGGCAGCATTAAGTTGACTGCAAGGGATCATGAGTGCGCAATGTTCAAACTATTATTTGCACAGATAGTATCAGCGTTCCGCCATTTCACTCTGTCGCCAGCGGGTCATGCATGGCAAGTTGTCTTTCGCATCACAGACTTCCAGCAGTAAGCAACATCGTATCCATTTTCTTGCGCAATGAGTGGCAAAACTTCTCCTTATGCTGCGAATGTACGCCTCGCACCCAACCCCACTCAATCACAGCATACCCTGTAACGTTACAAGCGTATATAGTCCGTGCGCCGTTACTGGCTAGCTCTCCTCGCTGTTGGAGGACTTGCCGGCGGGCGGCTGCGGCGCGATCCAGTTCCACAACCCGCCCGACGATTGTTTCTGCGCGGCCGCGGCCTGCGTGAGCTCCTGCTCTCGCCTCCTCGCAACCTCCAACTCGCGGGATAGGGTTTCCGCCCGCGTGAGCCGTTGCCGCAGCTCCGCCACCTCAACCTGTAGAGCAGTTGCAACTTCAGCACGAATGAGACTGCCACTCGACATGTGTGATGGAAGCGCAGACAGTAGGTGTTACTCCCAAACGACCAGGCAGCCTGGACAAACAAACAACAGTTTGTGTTCTTGTTTGAGCAATGGAAACACATGCACCTCCAGTCTGAAAGTCTTTGCGCGCTCTGAAGCCAACTCGTCACGCGCTGCGGTGGCATCCTGCCATGACAAGGAAAAGTGTAAGTAACCCACACAAGACCCAAACACGCGAGGTCAGCCAAAGGGGACGATCGGCTAACCGTGTCACTCTGAGCCGCTGCCAGTCTTGCTTCTTGCAGCTGTTTCCTCAGCGAAGCCACCTCCTGCTGCGCGGCGTCCCGCGCCGCAGTCAACGAGCTGACTTGCTCAAACAGCACGGCCACCGCCTTGTCTCCCGACGCCTGTTGTTCCGCACGCTTCTCAACCTGCTGCGGCTTCACTTCCACCGATTGGGACGCCGCTGCTGTCTTGCTGCTGCTATCACCAACAAGCTTCAACTCGTGGCCATTGGACGCCACAGCTTCTTTCTGAGTTGTATTAGTAGCAGGCTCTGTACGGTCGTTTACTTCGATTCTTTGCTGCTGTGCCGAGTCGGACACACTTGCTGCTGCAAATGATGCCACCGCTGCTTGTCTGGGAGAAGCGTGTCTCACGGGCGTGGGCTTGAACACGTGCGTGTCGCTGCTGTACTTGCCGTTGTATCCCCCAAAGGCGACGAGGCAGCCGTCTGCGCCAGGCACGGCCGCGACAGTGAGTCCCTCACTTGCAATAGCCGTCCGCGGCGGTGCGGTGGCCACAGAGCTCCACGTATACGATGTCGTGTCCAGCGACACCGTGTCGGTCAGCCCCGTCGCGTTGTTCCCGCCGCCCACAACGTACCACTTGTCGCCAATCGTCGCGCTGGCGTGGCCTGCACGCGCGGACGGCGGGGAGCCTTTGCATTCGGGCGTCCGCCACATGTTGTCCTCCAAATCCAACACGTGGAGGTCGTTGTAGCACACCGAGTGGGACCCGCCACCGAACACGAACATGTACCTGTTGGCCACGACCGTGGCGACGTGATCGCAGCGTGGGGAGGGTGCCTTTCCCGTCGTCTCCAACGCCGACCACGTCATTGTGTTCAACTCGAGCACATGCACGTCGTTGAGCAGGCGCCTGTCACGCGTTTCACCTCCGAACAGGATCACTCTCGAGCCCGCCCGCACGGCGGTGTGTCCCCCCCGCGCGACGGGAAGCTTGCCCGTCACGTCCAACACGGACCACGCCATGGCTTCCGTGTCAAGAGCTCGCACGGAGACCGTTGCAGCCGGCTGCTTGCTGTGCCCGCCGATGAGGAGTATCTGCTTGCCGTCCCACGCAATGAGGTCGTGGCCGGCGCACGCCGGAAGCGGCGGGGTTGTGGACTTCTCAGCAGTGTCGTTTCCTGCTGCTGATGATGGTGAGACTTGTTGGGATGCTGTGGCGTCCACGCGCGACCAGCTCAAGTTGACCAGGTCCAGCACCGCCACGTCGTTCAAGTAACGCCCAAAGCTGTTGCCGCCGATGACATACATCTTATCGCCAACCACCACCGACGCGTGCTGCACACGACAGGCATCAGTTGAGTTTAACCACAGCGCTGTAGTGCACTCGCATATTAAGGGACATTAGATGAATGCTGGTTAGTTTTATGAAACCCGGCTATAACCCTATGCCATGTTAATACGTACCTGGTAGCGCGGTGTGGGTTTTCTCCCGATAAGGAAGGGGGCGATCCAGCAGTCGAGTGTGCGCACGGCGGCAAGACCCTCGGGCAGGCTCGCGTGTTGTTCGCGGTCGCTCGAGCCACTGGGACCCGCGCTCCCCGCCGTGTCGTGGTGGTCTGCCGCGTTCCCGTTGGCCACGGGCGGCGTCACGGGGCTCCTCAGCTATTATACACAAGAAACAATGGTGACTGTTTGAATGGAGTGCACAAAAGGTTGCGCTGCTAGCCATGACAAACACACAGCAATGTGCTACAACGCACCGCTTCTGACTTGGTCCACCAATCCGGCTGCTCCTCCTGTTACACAATGTGCGTAATGTGTTGGTGCATGTTAATGTCGTACCATGCGCGCGCACAAGTGTACCACACAACTGCATAAAGTAAAAGCTCACCTCAAGGGTGCGCACAAACAGGCGCATGGCCTCAACTGCGGGCATTTGCCCAAGCTGCTTCCACCTGCGCAGAGGGACAAAACGTTACTACATGCGCATGTGGACCTCTGTGTACCTGTTGTTTGCAATGCACCTACCCTTCCCACTTGGCCCTTTCCACGACGTTCCAACTCCACGGCTTTGAGTCCCCGCAAGGCCCGACCGTCGCCTAACACAGCAGAGAAGGTTGTTCATAACCTGTCTGAGAAAGTGAGTGGCATGCAGTTGCAGTTGCTCGTAAACATGAAGCTTGCACTGCAGTGCACTCAGTGCAACAACACAAGGCGCAACACGTTGTGTGCATTCCGGCACTGACTCTGGGAAATGACTCACTGGCATGACTCCAAGCATGTGGAATGTGTGCAGCGCATTGTAAGCGGTTTTATCTTGGTATCTAGGTCACAAGAGTGTGTTGTTGTTTGAAGCTGATGTTGTGATGGCAAGTGCGTTGCGCTGCAGCAACGAGGTGATCCACTGGCATGTTCGAGGCACATTGTTGGCCGTGGCACTCAATCAAACCGCAACATGGCGGTGCCATTCTCTTTTTCCTGACCTGCTGGAACAGCGAGTGCAGGAGTAGTCGCGTCTCGTCTGTCATGGCGGGCCCCCCGCCGCCTCCGGCAGCTTTCCCCGAGGCTGCCGCCGCCCCATCCTTCCCTCCCGCTGCGGTCGAGATCCCTGCGTAGGCTGCTGCGACGTGGAAGCGCTCGGGGTAGGGCGGCATCACCCCAGAGGCCGCCATTGAAGCGCACCTGCGGCCACCCCCGCCCCCGCCCCTCCTCCCCACTTCTCCCCGCCTCTCCCGCCCGCCCGCCCACCCCGGCGCGTCCGTCCCCCCGCTGGTGGCCAACAACCCCGCGCAATGCAAATGCGCCGAGACGAGAGACAGGTGGCGGAAGAAATGGCAGGCAGTGACTTGGTAACGCGTCACATCTTGCGTGACGATTCACGAGACATGACGTGACCATCGTGAGCAGGAGGCTGAGGCTTAGCAAACGCTCAATGTCCAGAAATACCAACCTTCCCTTGCATCATTAAAGTGTCTGGTAGCAGTCACCTGCACACGATGCTTACCCAATCAACCACGACGCGTACCTGCCTTGCTTCTTGTGCGTGTACTGCACCTTGGTCTCTGCTGCTGGCATTGGCGTGTGGTGCACAAGCTAGCCTCAAGTTTCTTAATGATTGCATCAAACCATGTAAGTCACAATATCAACAATCTCTATCCATGCGCAAGAGTGCTACATGGCGCTGGCAACACAGCAATTCTAGCAGCGCAACCAACCCAAAGTACCGAGCTTACAAATCACATTTCCCTTGTACTGCTACCTTGGTCCAACGACAGGTTTACCCAACAAAGTTGCTAGCCAACCATGTGTTGGCTGAACAATTCTCATTATAGTCAAACAGCACCCAATTGCTGCAACTCAACACCACACCATAAATGCTAAGACATAACTAGCTACAGCACGGCACTCAAAAGGCCCGGTTGACTACTACCAAGCAACTTAGATGCGCACAAACTGGCGTTTATCACCCGCAGATTTCTTTCCGTACGGGTTGTCAGCGCTGAACGCGTGTCCAGACCGGACGCCTTTTTTCCACGAGCTCCCTTTCATACCGGGCAGTGCGGGCTTCACCCTGGCGTTCTTGGCTTTGCTCTCCAAGTTCAAATTGACCTTGGGTGGCCCAGAGAACCCAAACGATTTCGCCACAGCCTGCATGCGGGGTTGTTGTCGGCATGCAATACAACAACAGCAACGAACAGCACAGGACAGGCGGGCTTTGCACACCTGAAGGTCAAGCCGATGCACATTGAAAATTTCCTTGAGTTGGTGGGAGTTGTATGCAAGAACGTAGGAACGGTACGCATCGCGGGCAGATTGATACAGGTAGTAGTTCTTTTCAATCAGTCGCTCCTGCAAGCACATTGCAATCAAGTTCTCAGCATAAGCAATCATGATGACATTTCAACAAACACTGCCACGCAGAGTGGCACCCACCAGCTGCGATTGCACATTGGCGATCTTGTTGTCTGGAAACTCATATTCGTTCAACGGCACCTTGGCACTCTTCAAGTACTTCAAGAAGGGAATCTCTTCTGGTGTAAGGAACAGCAATGCACGTCCTCGGCTACCCTCGCCGCGCGCGGTTCGCCCCACACGATGAATGTACTCCTTTGGGTCATCCGGAGGGTCGTACTGGATAATCCAATCAACAGCAGGGATGTCCAACCCGCGAGCAGCCACATCCGTACACAACAGAATGCCCTTATCTGCGCTGCAGAACTCGAAAAACGTTGAGGTGCGCTTCTGCTGCTTTTGCTTCCCATGAATGTCCATGCAAGGGATGTCAATATAGTTCAGCAACTCCCCATGAAACTTGACGGCGTTGCAAGAGGAGAAAAATACCATCACCTGCGCAACCATGCAGCGAAGAATATGAACACACTGTACAACGACGCTCCTGTGTACTCAGTCTGTGGGCAACTACGCCAGCTGCAGAGTTAGAGAGAGCACAACAGTTATTCAACAGAGTATGTGGGTACCTTCTTCTTCAGATTGCGCTTAAGGAATGTGAACAGCAGCAGGAACCGCTTCTCACTAGGCACAACGCAATAACCCTGCTCCAGTCCTTCAACCGTGGCCTGAAGTACAGAGCGGGCGATCAGATTCAAAGTGGCACAGTGCGACAGTGAAGAAGTGCCTGCAGCTTGCGGCAGTGTTGCATGCTAGAGTGGCTGACCCGTGTGGTAAACAAGCGGGCCAGACCAAGCAGTATGCAATGCTCTGCCCATGGTATCTACGAGGACCAGTGTGGAGGCTAGCTGGGCCCCTCTAGCGATGGGCAGCGCAGGCGCGGACTAAGCAATAATACCGAGCTGAAAGTACTAAGTACCAAGTACTAAGAGCAGCCTGGCCCCAAGGAGGACAGTACAACTATACAAACCCGCACTCACCGTAGTCCTCTGGTCATCCACACCCACATACAACGGCGCTTTCTTGAAAGAGATGCGCGCGAGGTCCTCCACTTTGGTAGTTTGGGTGGCGGAGAATAGCATGGTTTGACGCTCCTGCGCAGCATAGCACAAAGGTAAGCACCCAATGTGTGTGAACGTGCGTGCTGCTTGCACAAGGATACGAGTTGTCAATAACCTTGGGTAGCAACTTGATAATCTGCCTCATCTCTTCCTCAAACCCAATCTCCAAAATCCGATCTGCTTCATCGATCACCAAGCACTGCAATACCGGTTCACTGTAAGCACCAGTCCACAGCTTGCAGAACTAAATAGCATGCATACTCACTTGGAGGTTCTTGAAAATAAAGTTCTTTGTGTTTTGCAAATGGTCCAGCAAGCGTCCCGGAGTTGCAACTAGTAGGTTGACACCCTTCACAAGCTTTTCGGCTTCCGTACGACGATTTGCACCACCCATGACAATGCCATGAGTTTGATTGTGATACTTGAACAAATCACGTGCGACACCATATATCTGTAGACACAAGAACAAGGCAAATCTGTTTTAGGAGTGATTGCCATGCGCATGCATGAGTGTTTGGCTGCAAAACATTGTGTCAGGCAGGGTATAATGCGGGCAAGCTGTGGATAAGAACACGTGCAAGAAGTTAACCCTGCCTATGTCTCACCTGCAGAGCAAGCTCTCGCGTTGGAGAGATGATGATGACCCCAGTCCCATTGCGCGGCATGAACTTGACATTGTACAGCAGCTCTAGGCTTGGTATGAGAAACGCCAGGGTCTTACCGGACCCTGTCCTGGCCGCACCCAACAAGTCTCTGCCCTGCATCAACGCTGGTATTGTGCGCGCCTGCACTTCAGTCATGTGCGTGAAGCCCATGTCTTTGACCGCATCCTGCATTGCAAACAAACGTTTGGTGGCTGCACGACGCTTACCACACTGAAGCATACTAAGCAATGTGCCTGTAACTTTAGTGCCGACAATAACTGCATTGATTTGAAATGGGACGACTACAGACAGTTCACTCCATTCTAACAGAATGAAATGATGCAACTGCACAGTCCTAAACGAACTGGCGTCAATTGGCTTACATGCGCCTTACATGACATAGGCTCTTGCAACGAACAGTGGAATGCGTGGCAAAGAGCCCGACAGCCGCATTACAAAACCAGCATGCATGGCGATTGTGCAAGACGATGGCTGTCTACCACACCTGCGTCTGCTGCGACAGCTGCAGAGTATCAAAGCCCCTCTGGCTCATGATCCCGCTGACTACCGCCATGCGTCGCTCCACCTCCACGCCGAACGCCACGTTCTTGCCATTCCTGGAGGGCCGTCCCTGTTCTTGATCATGGTCCGCAGCATTGCCGGCAGGCTGGCGCTTCTCCGGGGGCGGGGAGGCCTCCTCCACCGCAGCGGCAGAGGCCGCGGGCGGCCCAGCGGCATCCTCGTCCTCCTCCAGCAAGCGAGCCTCCGGCTCCGATAACTCCTGCTTCCTAAGCTTCTTGAGGGGAGCTGCTCCCCCGTCCCCGACCCCTTGGCCAGGCTTGCGCCTGGGCCGCTTGCGCTTTACCTCCGCCATGCCGCCACCCCCGCCGCCGCCGCCGCCGCCGCTTCGCAGTTGAGTATTGCCGTGAGCCCTAATTTGTGTGCGAGGGCACTGCTTGTGCGTGGCTCACAACGATTAGGGCTTTTATCGCAATAAGAAGGTGCCTGACTGTGTCAATGTGGTGTGGTTGGTGGCTGTCGTCGGCGTCAGCATGGGGGCCGTTCTGTTCCAGAAGGGTCTCGGGGACATGCTCAAGGGCATGCGACTGCAGAGCGGCGAGACTTCCGCCCGCTACATCAACCAATGCCTGCACGACTGCAAGTGAGTCAGTCAGTTACTCACCATGCATGGAAGGTGTGAGTGTATACGCATGCCTCCTGCCTGGGGAGCCAATGCTGTGCACTGTAAGCTGTGCATTCAGTCTTCTTTGCTATGCTGAGTCTAAGTGCTCCTTTAGCTGGATGGCCCGCACATGGTACCTGCGTTCCTTCTTCGCCACATCTCGTTGCATGCGGACAGTGCCGAGTAAAACTAGCTGCACCTGTTCACTGCGTGTCAAACAATCAAGCAGTAGCAGTCGATGTCGATTCAACCGAGAGTAACGCCCTAAGAACAAGATCGCATGATATACAACCAGTACATGCGCACTCCTCGGTCGTTGACTTTGCCTGTCAATTGCACTTTTAAGCAGTACCTTATGCACACAAGCAGACGTGCATGCGCGCACATGCATGCATGCCCTTACGGGTGCGCGTCTGTGCGGTAGCTGAGCCGATTGCGTGTCACAATTGCAGACAACGGTTCTAGGAGGAGCAACAGTGCTTTCGTAACGAGTCATGTTATTGCACAGGAAGGAGATAAAAAGCAGCGATGTGCGCACGAAGACGACGGCGCTGCAGAAGCTAACTTACCTGCACATGATGGGTTACGACATGGCGTGGGCGTCTTTCCACGTGATGGAGGTGATGAGCAGCCCCGTGTACAGCGTCAAGCGCATCGGTTACCTTGCGGCGGTGCAATGCTTCCAGGAAGGGCTCGACATCATGGTCCTGGTCACCAACCTCCTCCGCAAAGACCTGCAGCACGCCAACCCGTACTACGCGGGACTCGCGCTCGACTGCCTTGCAAACATCGCCACGCACGACCTTGCAACAGACCTCATGCCAGAAGTCTCCCAGTGCGCAGCAAGCTCATACGCTTATGTGCGCAAGAAAGCCATGCTCACCCTCAACAAGTTTGTCGCACAATACCCGGACGGATTGCAGGTTGTTGATGATGTTGAGATGTATGCAGTAATGTTTCTATCTGACTGATGAGCTGAATGGTAGACAGCGTTGGCGCGGTGGTGCGAACGGCTAGAAGACACGGATCCAAGAGTGGCGACAGCTGCGGTAAACGCGCTCGTCGAAGTCGCTTCCCAGCAGCCGCACGCCTGCCTGCCTTTGGCCCCGCTGTTGTACAAAATGCTAACCACCTCAGAAAGCAACTGGCTTGTGATCAAGGTGGGTTTATCGTCGCAGAGTAGTGTCACACTTACACATCTGCTCTCGACAAATGCATGATCCAGAGATGTGTTTACCACTCTTCTTTATAGATCATGAAGCTCTTGGCTGCGCTGATTCCTGTGGAGCCGAGGCTGGCGAAGAAGCTGGCGGACCCGATGTTGAAGTTGATTGTCAACACGCACGCCAAGTCCCTTCTTTATGAGTGCTTGCAAGTGGCTCTGGAGCACCTCAGCTGGCACGAGGAGGTGCTCGCTCTCTGTGCGGAAGGGTTGAAAGGCTTCGTCGAGGACAAGGACCAGAACCTGCGCTACCTCGGGTTGTGCTTGTTGCACACGCTCGTCCCGTCTCACGTCGACATGGTGCGGGATCACAAGACCGCCATCCATCACTCCCTCACCGACATCGACCCGGTCATCCAGTTCAAGGCGCTGGCGTTGATCACCGACATGGTGAGCCGAGACACGCTGCGGGACACGGTGGAGCTACTGCTCGGGTGCGTGGATCGCGCCAGCGCGGCGCTCAGAGACGAGGTTGTCGGATCTGTACTCGCCATGTGCAGGAAAGATAACTACCGGATGCTGTCGGACAAGCAGTGGTACATTACGCTACTGGGCCAGGTGGCATGCATCCCCGGCAGCAGCCACGGCGCCACTGTCGGCCAGGAGATTATGGACATCGCACTCAACGTGCAGGTACAGTTGTTAGCGCTTCACTTATGTATTGTATTCAGCATTGAACTGACTACTTGCTTGCAGTCAGCAAGGCCAGCGGTGCTTCAGATGGTGCGGCCGCTATTAAGCGACCCGCGTCTTCTTGCGCCCAACAGCAGCAACAAGACCGTCTCCGACGTGCTCGCGGCCGCCGCTTGCGTGACGGGCGAGTACGCGAGTTTGGTGGAGGACCGCCGCGCCATCATCGAAGCCATGCTGCAGCCAAGCATACTGCAACTGCCAGCCAGTGTCCAGGCTTTGTACGTCCAAGCCGTGCTCAAGGTGCTTATTACAATAGGTTTGTGCTTTGTGCTCGAACCACCCTTGTTATATCACACGAACCTTAACTATGTGTTGGCATTGTAGGTGTTTGCTTCGCTGGGTTTGCAGTCTTCAGAGGAGTTTTCGGTTTCAAGCGTGCAAGAGGTTGCCTCTGTGATTCGTGTGCACCTCGAGCCCTTGACGGGCAGCACGCACGTGGAAGTGCAGGAGCGCGCGTGCATGCTGCTGCCGGTTGTGGATGCTGCGCACCAGCTCGCTACTGACGGCCGCACGGCTCGTCTTCAGGCTTTCATGCAGCAGCTTGCCTCCGGTTTGGCGGTTGAGTTGAAACCGGTACGGTGTCTGGAGCATCGCCTCGTGCGCACGTTGTGTGTGTGTCTTATCTCATCAAGTGGATTGATTCAGTATCAGCCTGGTCTGCAAGCTGCTGTTCCGGTGCCAAAGGAGTTGCAAGATGAGTTACCAGACGATGTGCATACTGGTGTTCATGAAGACACGCCACCGTTGCCAGACGCCGCAGCAACATTACTGCAGCCTGTAGATTCCCAACAGTCGGCGGTGAGAACTATGCCATGTGGGCTTCTGCATCTCCACAGTGCTGTACTGCTCGGTCAGTCAAGATGCTAACCCCCCTGAATGTTGTCTGCGCAGGAGAGCTCTCGTGAGTTGTTGGCAAAGCACCGGCAACAGCACAATCAGTACTACCTGCCATCATAGCGTGTGCCGCTGAGGTTAATGCCAAGAGGCACAGCTTGATCGAGGCACATGCGTATGTGTATGATGCTGCAAACGTCCTTCCAATGGCTGAAGGCAATCGTTCCGGTCTGTGTCATTGTGCGTCGGCAGCAGCTTTTAGGAGGCACTTTTGCTGAATGCTCATGTGTTGTGTATCTATATGCAGGTGTACGTGCGTGTCGGCATGACAAAAGCGCGTTGTGGTTGTGTCGGGTGTCAGCGTGTTGAAGCTCTCCACAGTCACTGTGGTTATGGCAAGGCACCGCGTTGGACGTCGTAGCGTTGTCGTGTGGAGAATGCCACATGCTTCAGCTTGTGCATGAGACTCGCATGCACCATCAATTCAAACGCAGCCAGGGTACTGCTGTGACAGCCCGCACGCGAGCACAGTCCTCCACTGTCACACATGCACATCAGTTCAGAGACATTCGCAAGTTATGCCTGCCTGCCTGTCTGCCTGCATGTGGTGACTGCTAATGCTGTCGGGCAGGGTTTGCAAGTTTGGCCACACTGTACAAATTCGGTCATACTTAACGTAACGGGTTTATGACCGTGTTCTGTCCAGATGTTGCGCCTAGCTGTTTGTGGATTAGCTACATTACCATCCTGTCTCATGCGTGTACACAACCAGCCAGTGCACACACTACAATTGTACATGTTCGCAGGGATGCCCTTGAAAGCAAGGATGACTTCAGATAACCACCTCGGTAAATCAATGGTAATCCAGGACACATAGTGTGTCACACTCTACATGACCTACCTTGTCGTTCTATAAGCGAATGTGCCACAGCCACAACAATCCCCCAACGCCGACCATAAGCCTCCACCCATCAACTCCAATCACTGTACACTAAGACTAGGCGCACCCTCCTTGTCACGAGGCCTTCAACTCTTGTTGTTGTTGTTGTTGTTGTGCTGGTGGAGGTGTGCTTGGCCGGTCGGGCAGCGGGCGCATACTCGTCCCTGGCTTGAACACCCTGTTGTCCTTTGTCCCGGTTGCCGTGTAACCCCTGCACATGAACGTGAACATGATGACTATGGTGATGAGGGTGGTGAGGGTGTGTGGTGTTGCAATCCAATGTGTGTGTGTCACGCCTGATGGCGGCCTGGTATCGGTCGTCGTTGTTCTCCTTGCGGTGTATCTCCTGCAGGTACTCGTGCAGACGCTCGTTGTTCACTTTAGACAACAGCTGCGAGTTGCTCGACGCTTTCCTTTCAAGCTGCCACGCATAGAAAAACCAGCTCTATCACGCAGAGACGAACAGGACATTCTGTTTCTGCTAGTCTGAATAATTCTTCTCTGGGTTTCCAGTACAACTAGTATGCAAGTGTATTGTGGATGGATGGCATGTGGGTCTTGTGGTCATGCGTGTTGAGCGAGATGGACACACCGGAGGCAAGACGTGCACATATGCTCTGACGTAGACATACATGCATGCGTGTCCACCGAAGTATACTACCAAACCCTGTCTGCTGGACTCACACTTATGACAACAACGCGGGCAGGCGACCATGACCATGGCGACGCTGCTGCTGATGCTACAATCATGATGATGATGGTGTTACTGGTGCTAATGCAATTCATGCTCCCCACCTCTTGTCTGAGTCTTTCTTCCTTGGCCGTGTTGTTGGTGGCTGCCATAGTCGCCGCTCCCAGTGCCACGGCTACCCCGCAGCACGCGGCGGTGAAGCCCGCAAGCACCCACGGACGGCCCTTCGTCTCGGCCACCAGTCGCCTCCATGCGGGACTCTTCTCGTAGAGCCAAGCCATCTCTCTGCCCCCGCTCTACTCTGTCACCCCTAACCACAACGCCGACCACAACCACAGCGACAAGGCTGGTGATGTGGAGCGTGGCAACAGTAGGCCACAGGAGCGGCGGCGGTGGCGGCAGCGGCGGCGGCGGCGGCAGAGATGGGAGGAGTTGGTGGGAGTGAAGTGCAGGAGGTGCAGAGTGATGGGGAGGCGAAGCCAATATATCTGGACTACAACGCTACCACGCCCATCGGTATGGTGATACATGCATGCATGATTTTACAGCTCCACGCATAACACTTGGCACATACTTCGTGCGCATGCAACCACCCGTAGCAGACGACTGATACAAGCATGGGTACTTTGATGCTGTCGTGCACACGTTTCGTCTGCGTGGTCGTGTGTTGCTGCTGGCCACGCCATACAACGAATGATGTGAACAACAACGAGCCCTGCAGCACAGCTGCTTGCTCGTCTTGGGATTGAGATTGAAATGCTACATCACATTGTTGTCGTGCAGACAAGGAGGCAGCGGATGCTATGCTTCCCTTCCTCTACTCAGAGTTTGGCAACCCGTCAAGGTTTGCATCCAGAATCTATCTTCGGTCGCTGTTCACTGTTCGTGCAGGACGAGCCACGCGTGCATGCGCATCGCTCGTAACAACCTGATTGGTGCTTGGCGCTCAGTGCGTTGTTTGTTTGGTATTTGCATTGTGCTTGATGATGCGTATGCCACTCTCACAGCTCGCATGCGTACGGCCAACGTGCCAAAGCTGTAGTGGAGTCAGCACGTGCCGAACTCGCTGCACTGATTGGCTGCCACCCCTCTGAGGTGTGCATCCGATAGACCACAATCAATAAACAACAACACACACATGTATGTGCATCCCGCGCATGCGTGGGTGGTGTCACGCATACACGCGCGCTCGCGCACACGCATGCATGCAGACTCGCACGCATGCACGTACGCGCGGGAGGGTTAACAATCTCCACATACACTTGCGCAGATCTATTTCACTTCGGGAGGCACGGAGAGCAACAACTGGGCCATCCTCGGCACGGCCTTGCACGCTCGGGAGGCGCGCGGCGGCGGCGTTCAGGGCGTTCACATCGTCACGAGCGCCATCGAGCACCCGGCCGTGCTCGAGCCCTGCCGCTACCTCGAGCGGCATCACGGGTTTGACATGACTGTTGTGGGGGTGGACTCGCAGGGACTTGTGGATGTGGATGCCGTGCGGGAGGCTGTACGGGACGACACCATGCTGATCACCGTCAGTGAGTGGGAGTACGCTATAGCATCGGATTCACTGCGAGTGTGGGCATGCATGCAGGCGTGTGGACGTGTGTTCGCCAACGCATGTGGATAAGGGGTGTGTGCGTGCGCGTGCACGCTTGTGTGGTATTGAGAAATCATGTGTGCGGTGCAGTGCACGCCAACAACGAGGTGGGGAGTATCCAGCCGCTAGCGGAGGTGGCGGCCGTGGCATGGGAGCGTGGCATTCCGCTTCACACGGATGCCAGCCAGTCTGTGGGTAAAGTCCCAGTTGACGTGGGCACGCTGGGTGTGGACATGCTCACAATCGCAGGTCACAAGGTCAGTGTTGGCCTTGTGTTTTTTGTTGGCTGGATCTCTCACAAGAAGTGGTGGAAGGCATGAGGCTGATCATGCACATGGCCAGTTCTATGGTCCCAAGGGTGTCGGAGCGCTTTACATCAAGAGTAGCCACCGTCTGTGCAAGTTCATGCACGGCGCAGGGCATGAGCGAGGCATGCGAGCCGGCACAGAGAACATCACCCTCATCGCCGGCCTCGGAGCGGTGGTTTCTCTTTGAGGATTAATCACCGTTTGTGGGATGCAAGCTGTGATGGCAGAAGCTGATGTTGCTGCCATGCAAGGCTGCGCGCATTGCACGTAGAGGTCTGCAGCAGAACATGGAGCACATGGTGCGGATGCGTGAAGCATTGGTGAGAGAACTCACGCCACCACTTGACGGCGTGCGATACCTCATCAATGGGCCTCAGGACGCTTTGAAGCGGTTGCCTAACACCCTCAGGTATGTCATGCATGTTGTGCAGCTGTTAGAGTAAGCAATGAGTGTGACTGCACCAACGTTCTATTGTTGCTTACATGTGCAGCATATCTATAGAGGGTGTCAGCGCAAGCGATGTCCTGCATGACATAGAGACAGACGTGGCGGCGAGCGCGGGCTCAGCGTGCCATGCAGGCACATCGACAGTATCATCTGTACTCAAAGCCATGAACGTACCTGTGGAGTTTGCGCTCGGCACTCTGCGGTTGTCTACTGGAAAGCCAACCACTCAGGCTGAGGTCACAGAGGCAGCTCGCATCATAGCACAAAGTGTGAGAAAGTACACTACTAGCAGCAAACAGCAATCGACATCAAACTGAGTACAATACAAGCTAAGTGGGCTGAATGCATCACGCACACAAACATGTTAACACTTACCGCCTTCAATGATGCTATACCAATCGTGCTCTATCAACAAAATGCTTGCAGCCTTGTTCATGATGAAGTAGCGCCTGCGGGCTCTGGCCGTTTCTCCTCCTCAGCCTGCTTTGCTGGTGCAGCTTGGGGCTGGGCTTGTGGCGCAGGGTTCAGCAGGTTAGAAAAGTAGTACAGCTGTGTGCCAGGCCTCAAGTCTGGCCTCAGGCGCCTGAACAGCTGCTTGTAGTTTTCTTCGTTGGTGCCGCGTGCAAGCTCATCCCGCCGCACCTTCAGAGGAGCACGCAAGTTAAGAGTGGCGCAACAGAATATGCACCATGGATAACTAAACAATAAGCATGCAAACACAGTATCTGGTATGGTTGATGATGGATCTCCTTACCTCAAAGGTGGCAAACGTGGCATCCTGCGAGTCCAGAGCTTCAGCGCACACGATTGCGGCTTCTTGCCTGGACAGGTTGCCTGTGATGCAGTCGCCCTGAGCCACTTCCATGCGGAAAGGCACATCCGCGTCAGTTTCTGTCAGCCCGCACGCTCGCACTATCGCATACGGCAAACTGCTATTCCTCAACGCCACCTCGCCAGCCAGCTTCCATGTCAGAATGCCACCTGCCATGCCAGCAATGTTGTTCAATGTACACATCGACCGTGACTGTTGCTGCTGTGCTGCCTCAAAGAAGTTGCTGGCAGGCATAGAGGAAAGGCGTCAATGACAACAACCGCCTTGCCCACCTGGGTTCAACTTGACAATCGGTATTTGCATCTCGCGATCCTGTGGGGTGACAACGCGCGCATTTCGCTCCACGCCTGCACTACTGAGCAGCACAAACTGCGGGCAGGGCACTCTGTACGCGCGTATGCTGGCAATCTCAAGGGAAAACTTTCCTTCATCAAAGATAATGTTGGGTGCTCCTTCATACTCGAATCGGCTCAACACGAGGCCGATCTGCCGGACACTATCGAGCGGGAGAGGAGCAGCATCGAGCTGCAACCTGGCGCGCTTGACGGGCCTGAACCTGTCAAAGGGTATGTCAACCGTAACCCACTGTCCTTCAACGGTGTCAAATGAGGCCTGGTAAGTGAATTCCGGAGTCTCGACTTCTGTCTTCAAGTTCATCTTGTATCTCTTGCCATCACCGCGCACCATCAGAGACACACCATCATAACCTTGCAGCTGCAGCGGGGTGGTTGTCGTCTTGGTCCTGCATATCAGCAACAATTGATTCATGAAACAAGTGCCGTGTGGCCAATCATGTTCTTAGCCATGTCCAAGGAATGCATGTGTTATATGTGAGACTAAGCACTGTGACGCACCTTACACCGCAGAAGCCACCGCCTTCAACTCGCACAATGCCAGAAAAGACTGCGCAACCATTGCCCTTTGCAAAAGAGCTTTCGCTTTGCCCGCCCATGATGACATCGTCCAAACGCTCCCATCCGTCCACTAGCTGCCTTGTGGCGGCTTCCAGCAACGGGGCACCATTGTCGGGCGCCAAAGCAGGTTTGTCCAAGTCAGGATACTGCTTCTTCAGCCAGCCAAACACCTGGTTCTGTGCATCATTCGGTGAATCCGCTGCAGCTGTCTTCTCAAGCGGCGACACTGTATCTGCCTGCTTACAGACGAGGGTGGAAAGGTTGTCTCAGCAGTGCAAACAGCAAACATCTACAACGCAGGAGTGGTGCTAGGCTATGCCAACCTGGTTGCCAAGAGCTGCTGCATTCGAGTCAAAGGCAAACAATGTCATCTCTTTGCGTGTGCGCCCATCAACAGGCAGCACAGCATTAGCGGCTTTGATCAGTTTCTTTACCCCCTTAAAGTCTACTTCCTGTGCACAGACAGGCAAGCTGCAGTTTGTACGTGACAATGACTTGAACCAGCAGGATATGCACTGTAAAGCCAAGAGACAGCACGAGTATGAGCAGAAAAACATACCTCTGAGGACAAGTTGTCCACGTATGATGGCCCACCTGTTCCCATGCGGTCAAACTTCGGCCCGGTCGTGCACACAACTGCATCGCAGCCCTGCAGTGCGTCGAGCAGCGACTCTGCCTTGCGCAAGTCACCCTCACGTATCTCAAGGACGCCGCCATCAGCGTTCTGTCCCTCCACAAGGCCCATCTCGCGGAAGACTGTCGCAGCTTTGGTGGTGTCACGCGCGAGCGCGATCACGCGACAGTTGCTGGACAGCAGCCGCTGCACCACGTGTCTTCCAACTCTGCCGCTGCTGCCGGCAACTAACACCGTTTTCCTCGGCGGCAGTGGTGGTGGTGGCGGTGGGTTTGCAGAATCCACGGGCTGCTTTGAAGGCTTCTTCAACCCAAAGGGGTTCTTGAAGAAGTTCATGAGCGAATCGAGAACGTTGTTGCTGCCTGCACCTGAAACATCTCTGTTTCAGGTGCAGGCAGAGAGTACACGCTTGCTACATATAAGATCATTCATGTTACAATGTTGTGACGTACCATTCTGTGAGCTGCTGCTGCTGCTGCTGCCGCCGCTGCTTGCTGAAGCTTTGGCAGAGTTAATGCTTGCATTTTTTGAAACGTTGATGTTGCCATTAGAGCTTGCGGACACGCGTGTGCTTTGCGATTGGCAGGGCACAGCTTGCTGCGGCTGGTGCAATTTTCTGCGGTGTTGTGATGATGGCGCCAACGACTGGCCCGTGATGTGCGCCAGCTGCGAGGCAGCCTGCCCACGCCTCGGCTTTGCTCCAAGGCCAGCTGGTGCGTTGCACAACACATGTGGCGCGGTGCTGTCTTTTGAGACGTGGGAACACCTTGTGAGCAACACGGGTAAGGATGTCATCGCGCCAACTTTCCTGCATAGTTGAATTCAACATCAGCAGCAGACAGGGTGCTTTGAATGAGCGCACATTCGCACAGAGCAACGAGCACGCAAGACTTGAGGGCCATGAGCAAGTGCAGCATGCCGTACAACTAGCAATCGAGGGCAGCTTGAGCTCTGCTTAGGGCAGTGCTCCAACTGCTAGCGACTGTGAATGCACAGCAGAGACTGCTTTCCTGTGTGGCCTTGCGCCCCGTCGTACATGCATGACGCAAAGCCACTAAAAAAACCACTGCGTTTAAGATTTATAACGCCTAATACGCTCATGCTTCGCTAGGCAGCGTCGCCACGTTGAGCACAGTCATCAACCAACGCCGCTGCCAATAGCAGTGCAAACACTGACGAGAACGTTAACGACAGCAAGGCGCATTGCAAAGAGCCGTGTTTGGCGAAGTTGAACAGCTGCCTATGCAAAGAGAGACAAGCAAGCCAGCATGCTGGCATAGCATGAGTCATGCTGCATGACGGCATAGCAAGTAGACACAGACCTTGCAAAGAAGCGAGTGTATGAGAGAACAGACGCAGTGCGCCCGAGCACACGTCACCCACTAGCCCGCTCAAGGACGACGTCCAATTCCGTTCAAAGCCGCACGCTCCTCCCGCTGCCGCCGCCACTGCCGCCGCCTCACACACACAAGCACAGAATCTTCTCACATGTTGTCAGCGTGGGGGTCATGCTTGGCGTGCTGGGCGGCGTGGGCGGCGTCGTCGCTGGCGCAGGCGGAGTCGCTGTCCGTCTATGCCGGCGTGGGCCTGGAAGGTTGAACGCGGTGCATGGGCTTTTCGCTGGCCGCCCCGCCAAGCAGCTGCAATCAGCTCGCCCCATGCCAAAGGCCAAAGCAGTGATGGCCAAACAAGCCGGAGGTGAGTTGAGTTTGTGCAGTCCTCAAGAGTGCAAGCTTGTTTTGTGCATGCTTTCATGTCGCAGATTTGATCGTGCCAGCACACGAAGCTTATGTTTGTCTTGGTTGTCACCTCAAGCAATGCAAGTGATTGTTACTTCCGCTTGGTTGCATGCCATGTTTGCGAGGAGGCAATCTCTTCGGTTTCACACTGTTGCTGAACTACTCGGATCTGTCTCCGAGTAGTTCAGCAAGCAATGTTTGAGGTGACATGCAGGGGCCAGCCGCCCACACGCGTGCCCCTTACTGCTATTCAGCAGCAAGGGGCACTGTTGCGGTTGCATGCACTTGTCATCCTTGCAATTCCAGCTGCTAGCTTGGCGAGCAGCTTGTCTCACTTGTGGTGCGTAGAACCATCTTCCTCCATTCCGACGCCTGCTAAAACACAGCCAAAGCGCACAAGGGCTAGAGCAAACAAAGAAGAACCCACTGCGTTGCTTGCAACCGTGGCATTGGACCGTGTGAGCCAAGATGTTGGTGCAGTGGAGCGTGCAACGGAGGGAGTGTCGCCCACCAACGCAGTGCGCAGCCCTGTCAAGCGCAGACGCGTGCTGACAGGTGGCCCCACACGCGAGATGGAGGTCAGTGGCCAGCTGGCTTTGCTGTTGCTGCTTGACGACTGGTGTATGTCATGATGACGCACGGCGAAGCTGTTCACGACTGGTTGCTTGGCGTGAATTGTCTTTATGCATTTTGCACCTGCGTGTTGGTGAAGATGACAACTCCCAGCTCAGCTGCTTTTACAAGGATCCTTGGTAACCTTGTCGTGTTTGCTGAACGCCTGGACCGATGGCTCATACTTTGCAATGCGAGTTATCTTGCATTGCGACACTATGCGATCGTTGCGGTGATCACTGGCAAGTCGACCAGGTTAGCGAGCATTTCCTCATGAGCGCAGCCGATCTGGGTGTTGTCAATGTCACTAACATCAAGTACGACATGTAGAGAATCTCCCTTGTTTGCTTGTTTGCATAGCAAATGTCGTTGTTGCTTGCTTCTTGCGCAAGCAACAAGGCTATGGTGACAGTTTGTTCTTGCCAGGCAGAGTTGTGGGCGCAGGGGTATAGTCATGTGGCTGGCATCGACGAAGCCGGGCGTGGTCCATTGGCTGGGCCAGTTGTGGCTGCCGCATGCGTGTTGGACCCATCTGTAGCAATTGAAGGTGAGCCAAACAGGATTGCCCCCGCAGTCAGCTTATACTCCACCCTCACACACATATACTTACACCTTGAGTTATCGTGCGACTTGTGCATGCTCTGCTGGACTCAGTGAGCATGGCCGGAGGTCTTGAGGTTACTTGATGCAGGAATCAATGACAGCAAGAAGATGACGGAGGCAGACCGTGAACGGCTGCACGACACTCTGGCGTCGACATCAGGCGTGTACTATGCAGTAAGTGCGTTCCAACAACAGTTGTGGGCTTGCACGTGGCGCACAGGACACATGCACATGCATACAGTCGTCGCATCTGCCGTCGTGCCTCTCAAACCATGCACGAGGGGGACTGTCCTGTTGGAATGAACGCCATGCCAATGCTAAAAGTCTTGCATGTTGCTGCAGGTGTCAATTGTGGACGCGCAGAAGATTGATGACATTAACATCCTGCAGGTGTGTAAAGTCATATCTGATCCTGACTTGTGAAACACTTCAACCGCGCATGCGCCATATGCAGTTGGCACTTGCAGGCTACTATGACGGCCATGCAGGAGGCTGTACACAAGTTGAGAGACAGCCTTGGCAAGGAACCCGATTACGTCTTGGTCGATGGCAATCGCGTTCCTTCAGGCATAAGCGCTTCCAGATCAGCGGCTGTCATTAAGGTAGTCAACAAACATATTGCAGTGCGAAGTCTCATTTGTCCCCAACTGCTATGACACTTAGCTGATGGTCAACCTTACGCTGTTGTAGGGTGATTCCAAGTGTCTGGCGATTGCTGCCGCTTCAATCTTTGCCAAGGTGACCCGAGACCGCATCATGAGAGAATACGACAGGTGCTGACATGATATCCGACTTACCTGCAACTCGCAGTGCTTTGTGTTCATCGCTTTTGTCATTTGATTACAGGAAATGGCCTAACTATGGGTTCGGTCTCCACAAGGGTTATCCCACAGCTGCACACGTAGCCTCCTTAAAAGTGTTTGGTCCTGTGGAGATACACAGACGCACCTTCACTCCGATCAAGGAGATGTTTCCCTTGCCGAAAAAGAAGGGTTTGACCAAGTGGTTCAAACCGACCAATGCAGTCAAGTGACACGCCTGCTATGCCCGAGCTTGTGAGACACCAGTGCACACTCCAATAGCAGCGCACGACAGTATTGGGTTTTCGTTCCAATGGATACCCTGTGCAAGGGGCTGCCAGGGGTACATTAACTGGTAGCAGATTGGCTCTTCCACCTTGTTGTGCGACAGCTAGGAGGAGCTGGACATGCCCATCATGAGGTTCATGCTGCCAACAATGATTGTCAGCTGCACCACTGTACGTCCTGTGGGGTTGCTGTGCACAGCTGTACTGGGTCGTGTGCCATTGTGATGGACGGTTGCAGAAGGAAATATTGATATGCATGTTTGCCAGGGTCCAACTGCCATCCCTTACAGCGCTTTACATGCGCGTATGTGCTTCTCGTGTACTTCTAGTGGTAGTGCTAGGTCAGCGCAAGCCCTGCTACGAATCACCGACAAAAGTCAACTGAAGTATCACTTTGCCACTAGATGTCTGACAAACGCCGGTGTTGAGCGTAGGGTATACATCGAAGTCATCCCAAGTCACGCACACATGCTCAAAGTGCAAACACACAGCATAAAGGAACAAGCTAGTATGAACAAGCAAATACAACTATTCCACGCGAGGAATTCACCTAACCTACACCACACTTAATGCCATATGTGCTGTGCAAGTGTCGCGCAGCAGGAGGCAGCAGCAACCACCAACGGCATAACCAACCTGTGAATCACAGGCAGGAGGCAATGGTGAGTCTTTGAGAAGCGGAGCAGCAGCAGTGGCAGAAGCAAGAAGCGGCAAGACAAGTGCGGTGATGTGCAGTGCTCAATGCTATGCCGCCCGCCCCAGAGTTGCGCGAAGCAGACTCTGTGGGTAGATGTGCGTGCGAAATGCCATCAGCAGTCACAAGTCCAGCACAACAGGTAAGCAACAATCAATTAGGCGGGGGGGCCAAGCAGAGCTTACAACGTAGACTTACGCACTCAAGACCAACACTAGGACCAACCACTCAGACCCTCAGGTAGCAGAGCAGGGGCAAGCGGGCAAGAACCAAGCAGGGAACAATTTGCAGTGCGCAGGGGGAGAGGCAGAGGGATGGGTCAGTCCGGGTTGTCTGGTAGAGCAAGGCCATGCACGACGTCGACGACGCTGACAACTGCAACGACTGCTTGGCCGCCGCTCCCACTAGGCCGCCGCCAGTTGTTGAAGTATGCTGCACTGGTCCCACCAGGACTCACTACTGCTCCGCACGCAACGCCTGCTGGTTAGCAGCTTAGGATCAGAGTGGCATGTTAGCTCCAGTTGTTCATAAATCAATATCAGTTAAGGCAATAGCAATTACATCACCGATTGCTGACCGGGCAGTAGTTACATGTTACGCCAAGGCAAAGCAAAGCTCATGCAAGCAGCCCCTGACTTACACGTCAACCCCCCGTGAACTGATCAGTGCGAGCGCCGCCAAAGGTGTAGACGCAGCGTTAGGGTGCTGGTCGTAGCAGACAATCGTACGATGCACGACCATTGCTAGTAGCAGCAATGAGCTGCAAAGCAGTCTCGGAGACTGTACTTGTACACATGGATGGCAGCCATGTGTACTTTGACAAAGGGAAGCACTGCTGAGAGCATTTTGATGCACCTAGTATGCAACTGTGAAGTCAAGTTACAACTTTATATTCATGTGACTGTGTACTGGGTAGGCAGCTGCGCACTTTACAGGATATGCTCGAGGCAGTTTTGTGTATGATATAAAGCATGCAAGGATTATGGTTCTCAGCACTAAGCTCATGATGCCTGCTGCCTGTGTACCTCATCAACCCCACCGACTAGCGCAAGTGACGCAGTCATTGTGATGTCATTGTTGCTAGAATAGCATAGCTCACCAGAACAAAACATGACTGGGATGCTTTGTGCAGAACTTCTGGTCTAGATGTGCTTGGCATGAACTGGTATGCCGCAACCCTCCATGCTTGCAACCCAATCAATCGAGTGCATGTGCGTGTGTCAAGTATGTATGAGCACACCGTCAAGTACTCCAGCTAAAGAAAGAAACAACAGAAGCAACCGAGTGCCCTCAAAAGCACTTTGTGTCAAACTCTATGAGAGCAGTGTTGAATACAATATGAGCTAACCAGCACCTAACAAGTGAGTACGACAGCTCTAATCCTCTCCAAACGTGATCTTCTTGCCTGCGAGCAAGCCAGTCAGCATGCGCACACTTCTGCTGGGGTTGAAACAGCTATGCTAAACACAAAGGAACATGCAAAAATAGCACACCCAGTACCTGTGCCAGGTGCTGCCATGTTGGGCTTTGAGAACCCACCGCGGCCGCCTCCACGGCCACCACCGCGTCCACCCCGATCACCAAAGCCACCGCGGCCCCCACGACCCCCACGTCCACCCCTATCACCACCAAAGCCGCCACGGCCCCCACGACCACCACGTCCACCCCGATCACCGTAGCCGCCGCGACCGCCACCACGGCCGCCAAACCCACCACCGCGGCCACCACTGAAGCCACCCCCTCCGCCGCCACCGCCACCGCCGCCGCTGGCATCCACAACAATGTTACGCCCTCCGACTTCCATGCCGTTAAGCTCGCTCGCCTTGGCAAGGGCGTCTTCTGATGAGAACTCCACAAAGGCGAAGCCCTTGATCTCTCCACTCTCTCTGTCGGTGGGGATGCGCACGTTGACAACCTCCCCGCACTCAGCGAAAGCCTCAGACAGCTGGTTGCGGATATCGTCCTCGCCCTGGTACTTGTCAAAGTTCTTCACAAACACAGAAGGGCCCCTATCTCCTCGTCCTGCACTGCCAGGGCTCTTTCCTGGAGTGAAGCCGTTGGACTGGCGCCTGTCGCCGCCACCACCGCCCCCACGCTCCTGTGCAAGGTCAATGAACAGCTCCCTGCCGTTGAAATCCTGTCCGCTCTTCTTCAGTGCCTTCTTGGCCGCGGCTGATGATGCAAACTGGATGTGGCCAAAGCCTCTTGACCGCCCGTCCTCACCCACAGCAACCCGGACATCAGTAACCTCTCCACAGTCGGCGAAGAATTCGGAACTGCGCATAGGATAGCCACCATTAAGCACAACGCACATTGCACAACTACTCTGACCTACGACAACTACACCCACAACATCTTACAGTGAGTCTTGATCTGCAGCCCATGGCAGGTTCTTAACAAAAATCGTTGACGATTCTCCTGCTGCGTCCTCATCCTCAGCCTTGTTTTTCTTTGCAGCAGGGGCGGCAGTCTCATCTGCTTTGCGCTTCTTAGATTGCGTCTTCTCCTCTTTCTCCTCTTCTTCATCCTCATCCTCATCCTCGTCATCATCTTTGTCCATCGCAGTGGGCTGTATGACAAAGTGTCATATTGCATTGCAAGATAGTGCAAGCCGCCAGGTAACAGCATGTGACAAAAACTGCGGGGAGCTATTGCTGACAGACAATGCGAAGGCCCGTATAAATGGCAGAGTTACAACTGCGCACCTTATCCTCCTCGTCATCCTCATCATCATCTTCGTCGTCGTCTTCGTCATCGTCTTCGTCATCATCTTTGCTCTTCTTTGCTGCAGGCTTGGCGGGAGAAGGCTTGGCAACGGGCTTCTTCTTGGCAGCGGGCTGTACAAGAGCAAGCACAATTAGTAATACTGCTAGCAACATGCAACTGACCATGTGCAGCCTGCTAAGTACGTGCTTTGCGCCACTGTGGCTCAATTAGCATGCATGCGAGTGAAGAACAACTCGTATCTGGACACAAAGCATGTGGAGTGCTCACCTCGTCATCCTCATCGTCATCCTCGTCATCATCCTCGTCATCGTCGTCCTCATCGTCCTCATCCTGCTTTGCTAGCGCAGCCTTCTTTGCAGGAGTAGCCTTGGCTGGAGCCTTCTTGGGCGCCTGTGAGGCAAATGGACATACTCAGCTGCCTGCTCCCCACACATGTGCAGGGCAGCACACGGCCAATATGCCTCACTCACCTCTTCTTCACTCTCCTCCTCACTCTCTTCTTCATCTGATGACTCCTGCTTGGCTGCAGGCTTCTTAGCAGCTGCAGCTGGCTTCTTTGCCTGTGTAACCAATCAACATGAGAACACTCCAATGACAAGTTGGTATGTAGCTGCACAATGTACATACTATGGCTGACATAGCGACAGCAAACCTATCATTACCGGCTGCTCGTCTTCGTCATCTGAATCATCCTCATCTTCGTCGTCATCATCGTCTGAAGACTCCTGCTTCGCAACTGGCTTGGCAGCTCCCTTCTTTGCTGGCGCTGGAGTGGGCTTCTTGGGCGCCTGGTGGTGCAAGCACACGTTGTTAACTGCAAAGCTCAACACCAATTTGCATGCTGTGATAAAGCACACTGGCAATAATCAATTGCAGCACTCTACAAGACATGCACGCCAATGCACCAACCTGCTTTGCGGGCTCCTCGTCAGACTCGTCCTCGTCGCTGTCATCATCGTCGGACTCCTCCGGCGGGGGCGGAGGCTTGGCAGGAGCCTTCTTCTGCTTTTTGCCTCCGCCGTTCATGGCTTCCCTCTTCGCCTCGCGGGCGTCGGCCTCTGCTTCCAGCTGGGCAGCTCGCTCTTTTCTTTCTGCACATGTCACAGAAGCATGCATGAAGACTCGCATGGCATGGGATGACTGAACCAAGTTAAGTGCCAAGTGTCGGGACTGTCCACACATGACAAGAGCAATGCCACAAGCATGCAGCACCAATGCTTTCGCAACACCAAAACAGCAGCCATGCGCACCCTTCTCTATCTGCGCCGTCTTCTGCTGGTGAGCGATGAGTGCATCCTGCAGCCGTGCCGACATGCTCAGCTTTCGCACAAAATCAACACGAAGAACAAGGATAACAGACACCGGCAGACAGCTAAACAAGAGAAAAGCATGACGGCAGCTCACCTTCACGTCTTTCTTAGTTCTCGGCATCGCTGCTGCTCTGCACGCACGCGCGCAACCTGGCAACCAACCTTCCACCCCTGCAACCACTCCTCCACCAGTAGCACTCCAACCCGACGCAGCCCTCCAGCTGTGAACGTCGCACAAAAACTCCTCACTGCGCCTCACTGCTGGCGGCGGCGGCGGCGGCAAGTCAAGCTAAAGACCTACGCTAGGCGCGCGGGCACAGCATTCATGCCCGTTTGTCCGGAACACTTTTCTCGCACTTTACTTTCGGCACAGCGACAACTCTTTTCTTCAGCACCGTTCCCCAAAGGTACGCGGACTGCACTGTTGGAATCCGACGCTAGAGCTTGAACTGAGCCACAGAAGATTTTTGTTCTCAATGACGGATCAAAAGTTCGTCCCGCTGTGGCGGCCGGCTGGCAACCGGTCATAGATATCTCTCAAAGCGGCGGCCGCCGCCGCCGCGGTGACAGCCGGCCCGCCGCATACGTGATTAGGGCTAGGGTTTGGAGTAGCGTCATGCGGCGGGCCGTTTGCTGCTGGCGCCACTTTTGAACCAATGCAGTGGACTTTTGTGGGGTTTGTCATTGCGGGTGTGGGCGAGGAGGTCATGGAGCATGGCGGCGAGGATGGTGGGCGGGCGGTCGCATTGGAGGCCAGCTTGGACCTGCTGCGCAGGTCTGATCCCGGCGCGGTGCCGTCCGGGGAGGCCCTGGACGCGCTGATGGAGCTGGTGGACGACCCGGAGCTGGCCGAGGAGCTGTCCAGCAGGGTGGATAGGGCCGGTGTGCTTGTGGTGCCGGAGGACAGCGGTGACAGCAGCGACGAACGGCGGGCCTTTCTAGCTTGCGTGTACAACAGGGAAGGGAGCTCCCACAGGTCGCCGTGGTCTGGGCGCTACTACCCACCGCTGCCGGATCCTGGCGGGCACGCCCCCTCACCTGCATTGCGTGCGTTGGAGATTGAAGCCAATTATGTGAGCTGACATCATTGAATGTAGTACTGAAGTTATGCGCGAGGGGAGCTATGTACATGCATTACGACAGTCTTGTCAGCGGTTGTCGCTTCATTGTGCACGCTGGCATCGGGCATGCAGTTTGACCTGCATGTTAGCAGATTTCAAGCACCAAGACCAATGTCTTGGTTGTAGCTACGCACGGCGTCCATTGCATTGGGACAATGCATGACTGCTGCACTCCGGCATTGCACTCACATAGCAATCGCAGCATTCTGTGCTTCAACTGCATATACTTTGCGCTATGTGAAGTTGACCATGACCATGACCATGACCATGACCATGACCATGACACCCTGTACAGGTGGCTGCTTACAACAATGGCGTTATTCCACTGAGTTACCATTGTTGGCATGGCAGGTTTGGGATGCGTACAGGCATGCATACCATGGTGGTGGCGTCTCTTCAGCATACCTGTGGGATCTGGAAGAACCGGCAGAGACCGCGTCGCCGGAGGCACTGCCGGCATCCTTTGCTGCGTGCTTCTTGATAAAGAAAGAAGCCACAGGTCAACAACCTTCAAACGACGCAGAAGGTGTTGAGGCCAGACCCGTCACGCTGGAGAGCGGCAGTTGGGACGCCATCCATGTAGTTGAGGTGCATTACAAACCTACGTGTGATTGTGACACTGCTATGGCCAGGATGGTTTGCTGATTGTACTTTGCTCAGGTGGAACCAGCCAGCAAGTCTCAGTCCTTGTACAGATTAACAAGTACTGTCATGCTATCACTCACGACACGCAGCCAGAAAACAGGCTTAAACAGTGTGTCAGGCTCCCTCACAAGACAGGTTAGGCTTGCACTGAGGTATCTGCTTGTGTGCTTGTATGTCTCCCATTTGCTGACAGCTGGATGTTTGCACAGGCAGAGCAGGTGTGCGAGAATCGGGAAGGGCATCTAGTGAACATTGGTAAATTGATTGAGGAAATGGAAGCAAAGCTGCGCAACACCATGGATGAGGTATGTTCTGGCTGCCTTGAACGCATGCAGCCCAGTTGCCGCACTTGTGCAGTTTACAGTGACTTCGGGCTAGGTTTTCATTAACCATCGTATGGCCGTAGCCTTGTTGAGATTACCCAAGCACTACACGCCAACAGGTATACTTTGGCAAGACGCGCGAGGTGATTGGCTCACTGCGCTTGAAGAGTCCACGGGTCGTTGGTGGCCCACCAATGGGCATGCTGGGTATGATGCCCGGTGGCATGGGAGGCCTTATGGGAGAGATGATGCGGCGGAGAAAGAGCTAGTGTGGTTGCGGTGGGTATCCAATGCCATTATTGGACTCCACCCACATGTAGGGGTGTACATAGGCACAATCTGTTCAATTATGTTGCAAGGTTTGGGCAAAATTTGGGCAAGGCAACCACTACCCAAAAGGTTATCACCTCACATTGCTTAACCTGTACTTAATTAAACTAGGAGAGATGTGGACTATCAGTAACAAGTTCACATCAATGTCAGTACATCTGCAGGTTGCTACGGGCCATCTTCCCTCGCAACGGCCCTTACGACACTGTCGTCTACCCACGCAAGACGTCTCACACTGCTACAAAAACATCGTGATTACGCAACTGCTTAGTCAAGCCGCTGCAGCAAAACCGAGATACACAGTACACCAAACTCACAAACACATGACCACAACCACGACCATACGCATGCACTACCATATGCATGGCAGTGCATGCGTATGGTACGGCTGACCAAACCCTAAGCGCGCGGCAGCGTGGAGACCGATAGTCGGCAGCAACGGCAGTTGTGGCGGTCGGTGAAGGGTGGCAGAGAGGCGGCGGGAGGAGTCCACCGGTCGTTGTGGTCAGTGTCGCCTGGCCCAAGACTGATGTGTCGAGTGGTGTCACAGGTAATGGCGCGTGCATGCCTGCCTGCATGTCTAACGGGGTTGGGCTAGTAGTGAAGCTAGGTAGCGAGTAGGTTGAACCCGGTGGTGAATGTGGTTGAGTGTTGTGGTGTGTTTCTTGCGTTGCATGTCTCAAACTCTCATGCATGCCACAATCCTAGCATCCTATATGTTGTACTTTCTAAACAATGAACACAATTGATGTCACGAGGAGGCAGGCCGCCGAGCAGCGAGAGCGCGTGCCTCACTGTCAACAGCATCGAGGAGGGCGAGGTTGGCGTCGCGGGCGTCGCTGCGAGGCTGCGCCTTGAGGTCGCCACGCACGCGCCCCACGAGCGTGTAGAAGTAGCCGCTGCTCGTGTCCTCTACAAGCTCCCTGTGCTCCTCCAGGATGGCCTCCCGCGCGGCTGCGGGCTTGGCCCCAGTGCGCATCAACGCATTGAGCAGCCTAATCTCTGGCCTTAGCGTCCTCTCCTTCTCTGCTAAAGCCGCCCCTATGCATAACTCAATCTTTGCCACAATCTGCGAGTCCACATACGTCAATGAGTTGTGTGCGTGCCGGGTGCATGTGTGTGCGTGTATGCGATGTATGTGCGTGTGCACGCACGTGCGCACATGCGAGCAGGCATGTGCGCCCGAGGGTGTGCGCACTTGTGAAGTTTAGCAATCTTACAGCATACCGGGCCACTTGAGAGACAACAACACAAGCCTGCGACTGACCTCAGGGTTGCCTTCCTTTTTGGCCATGTCGAGGTAGGCGGAGGCGACGGTGAAGAACTCCGGGGTGAGGTCGTCGGAGCGCGCGGCGGCGGCGGTGGTGGGGTTCGCGGCCTTCATGAGCTCCGCCAGCACCTCCGACGCCTCGAGCTGCAGCTTACGCGCCTGCTGCACTGTGCGCACAGACACTCACTACTACTGTACAGCGTTGGAAGTAAACAGCGTTGAATGATGCATTGGTATTTAGAGTAAGATGCCCGCATTCACGACAGCATTCGCTCAGTGTGGTGAAAACCAGCGCTGCATGCATGTACTTGTACTCGCGAGGCAGCATTGGTATAACGAAGGTTTGTACCAATGCAATCTTGCATGCAGTGTCACCATGCTATCATGCTAGGCAAGTGGCATTGGTGCGATTGCATGCACACAAGGCAGGGAGTCCTGGCCTTGCGAGTGGGGGAATGTGGCAGTGATCACGTTCAAATGACGTATGCAATGCAGGCAGATGGTCGTCACACCTGAGGGAGTTCGCCTGCCAAAGCCGCCGCCGCCGCCGCCGCCGCCGGCACTCTGCTGCGCAGCGGCAGCGGTGGCTGGCCGCCGTCGCCAGCGTAAGCTTGGCCATGGCGCCCTCCTTGACGAGGCTTTGAGCGCTGGAGCAGGAGCGCAGCACAACGCCATTCCTGTAGCTGGAAGCATATGCGGCCTCAAGCCCAACACCACCGCCGCCGCCGCCATGTTGCTGGCTTACACTATGGCTCACTTCGTAATCGCCAATACGCCATCAATGATCTTGCGTAATGGTAACAACCAAGATACGGCTGCTTAGCGATTGAGTTACGCCCGTTTGTTGCCTGACACGTGGCACAAGCAAAGGCGGCGGGGAGGCGGAGGAGGCGGTCCATAGAGGCAAGGGTGGAGGTGGCATTGGTGACAAGCATGCGGGTATCTAAGACCTACAAGCAGTGGGTGGCTGCCTGAAGGCGGTACATCGCCCAGGTCAGCGACTGTCAGCCTGAGCCATTCTTCTCACAAGTCATGTGCTTGTCTTTAGCAAATGGAATGCTTGGTGGTTGACTCCAACTTGATGGCCTGTCATCCACCCATGAAGTTGTTGATTTCCTTTGTTTGATCGTCGTATTTGAACACCCGGTTGAGAGCTGGCGTTGGCATTATACGAATGCCTCTGCCTGGTCTGGGGTGTCGATTCACCCACCAGATTACAGCTACATCTGTTGCATTGTCTCAGGCGATCGGTTGCGCTGTTTGTGTGCTTAGCATGGCAAGCCTCTTAGCACAACTTTTCACACAACACTTGTATGTGCAGACCAACGCCATACATGCAGCGATTCAGTTCATCCTGTTTCAAAGCTGTTTGAAAGCATACACGCAACCGCATGACGTTGATGATGGATCCAAAGAAGACTGAGCTAGCGAGAGCATCAGACTCACTGCTGACAGCACAACCAGTCGATGCAATGTTGAGAAAACGCGCTCAGCATCGCCCCCGCATTGCGTCTCGGCGGTTGCGTTGACACGCCGCCGCTATTGACTTTTGCAACTTCAGCAATGGGTGCATGCACATCGTCCCTCTCTTCATGCACTGGCAAAGGAGGGGCGAAGACCAACAGCAAGCGCGCTGCAACCTACCGCGTCAATGGCACACATGATGACGCCAACATCATCACCAAGCCCGATCAGCACACGCAATTACACCCACAAACACAAGTACAGCCACAACAGACACAAGTAGTAGCCCAACAGCTGAAGCCCGCGTTGGACCCGCGTGACTTTGTGTTCGCTGGTCTCAAAGGCGAGGTGCGCGTGAAGCCACCGGGCTCGATCGCGGGCCAACAGTTTGTGATCGAAGAGTGCGTGGACTGCGCCATCTTCCTGCTTGACTGCTGCGCAACCGTCACGGTGGACGCGTGTCGCAACTGCCGCGTGTTTGTTGGCCCAACAGAAGGCTCCGTGTTCGTGCGTGACTGCGTGGACACGAAACTCTCATCCATCTGTCGGCAGTTTCGCACGCGCGATTGTAAGGGTTGTGATTTTGCGCTCGCGTGCGCCACGAGGCCGGTCATCGAGTCATCCGAGTCGTTGCGGTTCGGGTGTTGTGATGTGGCATACGCGGGCTTGGCGGAGCAGATGAACGCATGCGGGCTTAACCCGCTCGTGAACTTCTGGAGCCATGTTCATGACTTCACGCCCTCACACGCGCACCGACGCAACTGGGACTTCTTGCCGCCGGTGAGACAGTTGGGTTGGGTTGGGTTGCGTTGTTTCCTTCAATGCAGTTTGACGGCTACTTTGGGGTTGATGTTCATCACGACAACTGCGCGCAGGATTTGGCGGTGGAGTCTCTCCTGGGGCCTTGGCCGCCGGAATCGTGCCTGCAGAACCCAACACCGGTATGGGTTGTTTCTGCTGGCATTGTTGCAGATATGTCAATAAACAACAACAGCAACTGTGTGCTGCTGTTGTTGTGCTGGTTCGTTATCTTGCCAAACTCTCTGCATCAGCCTTGGTCTTTGGCGCCCTATCCTCATCCAATGTTGTGTGCTTGACAGTATCTAATCACGACATGGGGCGATCGCCCACCACCGCACGGACAGGTAACTCAATGGTATGCATAACAAGCGCTTCGTCGCCGTGCTCACCACATCCCCAACATCACACTCTCGCAGAGCTGTTTCTTCCTGTTTTTCCCCGGCGTGGGTCCTCACAAGTCCCTGGAGTTGATCTCCACTCTATCCTCCTTGCCAACCCTCATTCTCCAGCGTGTCAATGCGGTGGTGCACGCGCGCCTTGACCCCGACGCGGCCCGGCGCCTCCTTGCCCGCACGCTCAATGTCGCCCCCGCCGACGTGGACAAGCGCCTGGTCAACATGCTGGCGTCCTCGCTCGGAGCCGTGGGCGTGGAGGCGTGCGGGGAGGGGTGCGCGGGCGTGGTTGGGGATGCGGCTGCACGGGTGGGGATGCGTGTCATTGCGGGAGGGAAGGGGGGAGGAGGTGGTGGTGGAGTTGATGGGGATGTTGCCAGTAGTGTGGTTATTACGGAGGGGGCCGAGTGCGGGGCGGAGTTTCGGTACCTTGGGATTGACGGGTGACTTGTCGATGGGTTGCCACACAACAGCATTCTTTCTCTTGTTGTATTGTTTTTAGCAGTGGCAGAGTTGTCAAATTGCCGCTTTGCGGGTCTGTGAACTGGCAGACAAGCAAGTTTGTCATGCACTGCACTGTTCTATGCCCTTGTGACCGGAATGATTACTGCTGTATGCACAGGCTACAGTTGAACACGGTTGTAAATGTGTGCTTATGTTCAATGTAGTGTTGGTATACAGCTCGGAAACACTAACTAACCCAAACATTCAGCTCGTGTGTTGCACAGGTAATTAACCAACAATACGCATGTATGCATGCCTAACGGGGAGGTCTAGAGTAGGGTAGTGTGGTAGGTAAACAGGCAGTAAGAATAGCCCGGTGGTGGTGTATGTGACTGAGTTTGCATGCTGGTTGGTATGCTATGCTGTTTGACGTCATGCATGTCTCCAATTGTCTCGCGCATATCCTGTACACAACAGATTACATACAAAACAGACTTGTTGCAGACCTAAAACTGGTTGCCAAAATTTCAGCCATGCTGCCTCAACCTTGGGCATCTATGTACAAAAGATGCAAGCTGCATCACGTGTGTCTGTTATGCATTTGATCTCATGCCAACTTGCTGTTATGAAGCTCTGTGCACAACTTCGTCACAACTCACGATGTCCATATTCAGGAGTTGAAAACATGAAACTTGCGTACTTGTGCATGTATAAGGCTGATACAGCACATACTCTGCTAATGTTGGTGTTGGCGGTACGGCACAGCACAACTCGCGCCAGCTGTCCACATGCAGTGCAGAAAATTTCATGTGCACATCACAACTGAGAACACAGTATCTGACAACAATTTGAATATGACAACGAAGAATTGACCAGAATGCACGCAAAAAAACACCTTGCAGCCTGAGTGGTGGCTATGAGCTTGCTGTTATACTGCTGTTTGGTTTGCGGCAGCCTGTGCCACCGGCAACAGTATACATGTTATGCAACCCCACCTCAGCGCAGGGTTGGAAGTCTAATGATGATGCCCACTTCGGAAGCCATCAATGCGTTCAACCTGTATGGTCACATGGCTAATGCCATGTGCGGTTTCGCAATACTTGTGAGCATTTGACAACACCTCGTCAGTGTTCGCATCGGATGTGGTCAAAATATGCACTGCAAGCAGCACCTGCCAAGGGTGGGTAGTGTGAGCCTGCTGTGCGAACACCAAGTCAGGCAGACATACCATCAACCAAGCTGAGAACACGACTCACCTTGCCCATCGTGATTGACCAAATGTGTAGCTCATGCACATCAACAACATCCTCAATACGCTTGAGACCTTCACGAACCTAGCATACAACAACCCATCAGCACCTTGACTGTGCGTAATGGTTGCCACAGACACTGCAATTGCCACACAAGCATTGATGATGCGGGGTGAATGTGACTTGATAGTGGCTACTATCAGTTGACGGATGTAGTCTCCACGAAAGTTCTCTTATGAGAACCGCAGCAAGCACTCACCTTTTCTGCATCCAAGCCTCGCGGAGTGCGCTCCATAAGAACATCCGTGATGTCTCGTAACATGTTCAGGGTAGTGGCAAGCACAAGTATGGAAAATATGTACGTGCAAATCGGATCTGCTATCTTCCTGCAAACGCCCAGGAATATCGTCAGTGGATGTATTTCCTGCTTCACCACATGCGATGCACACATAACAACATTCAAAACTTAACTTACCAGTCAGGTCGTATCCAAATTGCTATGCCAGCAATGGCGACGCCAATGCTCTGCACCAGGTCACCAATGGCATGCAGAAAGGCGCCGCGCATGTTTATATTACGAGACTGTCGCTCCGTTTCGTCCTGCGTGCGTGCGTGCTTCTTCAAATTCACCAAGCCCTCTTCTTCATCTGCAACAGCCAAATGAACAAGATTATAGGGCTGTTAGCGACCTATTATACTTCCCTGCCAACAGTGCAGCTTACCATGGCAGTGGCTGTGCTCCTCTTCATCTGAATCGGTAAGTGCATGGTCGATAGCGTCATGCTCATGCGCATGACCACGAGCAGGTGGGTGTCCCGAGCCATGTCCATTGCTATGCTCATGCCCATGTCCGTGGGCATGGCCACTCCCATGCTCATGCCCGTGCGCGTGCCCATGTGAGTGTCCGTGCGCATGCCCGTGCCCGTGATCGTGCAGAAGTGTCACCAGGCAGATGTTGACCAAAACACCACAAATGGCTACAATGGTCATGGTGCGGCCATCAACATCACCGCCGTGCTGAAGCCTGAGCACAGCGTTAGTGTTACAGTAGAAGGCATACACCTGGTCGGATAAGCTGCAAAGCAGCCCAAACAACTGACGCTGAATAGTTTGTACCTCTGACTGGCCTCATAAATCAGCACGCCGGTCAGCATCCAGATGAGCAGTATAGACACAAGTGCTCCAAGAATCTCCAGGCGGTGAAACCCGTATGAATGTTTAGGAGTGGCCTTCAAAGTAGAGGCCCACAGCGCAAACAATGAGATCGCAAAGGCTGCACAAAGAATGTGTATAAGTGCCCCGTGTGGCACAGACAAGCATGCTGCCGACCAAATTGTACCTGCAACATCCGACAAAAGATGAGCCGCATCCGTTATTATTGCAAGACTGTTCGCCAGAATACCTGCGACAACTCAACTGTCAGCTGCAATTGCATGTGCGCCACGACATCCCAAGTTGGTAATCTCCTTACCACCAACCACCTCAGCGATGATGAATATGAAACACAGGACTACAGCGGTCACGAGTTTTGACCGCTGTTTTGCTGTCTCTTCTGTCTCACCAAGCTCAGACAAGTAACACGTGTGCTCTGCACCGTCAGCACCTAGACCTGCACCGGCAGTAATACAACAAAGTCACTACCAAAGGTCTGCGACAAGGGCAACAAGCAGCTGGCAATCAGCATGCAAAGGCATTGTGAGTACGCGCACAACAAAATAGAACAAGAAACCTTGCGGCCAACACTTCCAGCTCAAATGAAAGGCTTACACTTTGCTGTTGAAGAACAACATCAACGCAGCGGTATACCATAAGTTTGCATTCAGAAACTGGTCACTTGCTAGCTCTAAGTGCCTTCGTGTGTTAGGAAGAGAAAAGATTGGAAACGATCACTACACAGGCCTATCACAGTTTGCTCTGAAACAACACGTGGAAACAATTTATGACACAAGCAGCGTATGCCTCTCTGCACCTTACATCGCTTTGCCAAATATTGCAAAAGATTTCACTTCACTGGCCATAAGAGAGCGGTTGCACGCTGTTGGGCGCATGACGTAACAAAAAAAGCTTCCCGTCACAAAGCGGCTACCAGCCTGCGGTAGCATGCACGTGTGATGTTGCACTTACCATCAGCACGCGACAGGCAGCGAGAGAGCATTGCGCCCTGCGCGAGGTGGGCAGCGGAGGGGACGTGAGACACGCTGATAGCTTGGTCGCGCGCGCAAGACGGGAGCGGCTCCGGGCTGACACCGCTGCCGCAGGCATTGCTGCCTGGGCTCCTGCCTTTGCCGTCGTCGTTACTGCCGTTACTGCTTGTCAACAGGGGGGTCTCCATGTGCAGAGCTTCCCTCACCCGCCCCGGAGAAGCCGTCTTCTCAATCCTACCCTCAAACGACAGCTTCTTCGTCCTCCCCGCCGCCGCCAGCGTTGCTGACGGAGTTAAACCCTCACTTCGCTGTCACTCACTACAGAATGAAACCCTTGCGTGGGTTGCACAAAATACTGCTCCCCCGTGCCGTACCTCAACAACACGAACGACAGCCTTGACAACCCGTCCTCTCACTGCTTAGCACCATCAACCCTCAGCAGCTGTCGCCCTCGCCCACAAAACTTCACGGAAAACGGATAAGCACGGCAAAATAGCTTGCCTGCAAGCTGGCAACAATAGTGGGCAGTTGACAAGAGGGCGGCAACCTCCTCAAGACACCACCCGCATTCACTTGAAAATGGGAAACTGCAGAACAGACTGATGATCAGCTCCCTCGCCGGCGTGTCCTTTTCACCAATAGGTGTGCCTCAATGCCTGTGCCGCAAGAGGCCAGAGAAGCTCAACCAGCACGCTTGCACTGGTAACAAGCTCTCAGCACAGCTGCGCTAGCAACCACGGCGGCGGCGGAGGAAGCTTCAGCTACTTTAGCGTGAGCAAGCTGTGGACGTTGCGATTGTTGCCGCCAGGTGGTTGTCTGCCGCCGGCATCTTTCTGTTCTGGCGGGGAAAGCAACAGCCGTACAGTGACGGCCGTACTCTGTACTGCCTTGAGGTTTGTCCGTATGCACAGCCGTACGCGCCGCAGGCGGCGGCTTTTCGCAATAGCAGTGTGGGAAGTGTGACACTGCGCATTCAATGAAATACCATAATGTGATTCATCCAGAACAATGTTGGCAGACCTCTCTGCCTACCCTCTCAGAACAGCGACACCAATACCTACAACGTCCACCACAGAGGATAAACATTCTCTCAAGCTACGCACAGCTCTAGCATGGGGGTGTGGGGCCCAGGATCTCCTTATTGGCTATTGAATCTTCAATGTTGCTTGCGACAAGCATGGCCGGGCCATTGATGTATTTATTGCAGTATATGTAACTCACATCCATACGTTTGTATATGCCAAAATATATGATATGTTTGTGATTGGCCAAATCAAGAATCTTTTTATGCATCTTAATGACGTCATGTCCCATTGTGACAAAGTTGTGTTGCAAGTCTTATATTACTGTACTTAAAAATCATACAACACAATATCGACATTATATATTTTTGCCAGAGATTTTGCACTAACGGTACAAAAGCGCGATGGTATCCGCATAACATCTATTTGCATCAAGATCGTTCAAATTCAAACGATCATTATGCAAATGCAACCTTCAGGTTGCAAACTATCACATGCATGAGGTAGTAGTATGTGACATAATATTAGTCTATGCCATACAAATCACGTTTTGGCACCAACTCATTTTCAGGTTCAACTAGTTGGTGGAAGAGTTTTCTACCATATGCGCAAGCATGATACGTCTAGTTGCGTAAGTACACGTGCCGACACATACTTTTCAGATATGTTGCCCAGCACATGTAAATGTTCTTTACATGCAGAAGTAGCATGTGAACTTTGTGACATACAAGGAACGTCGGTGATTGGTATTACCTAAACCATTATAATGATATATGTTTAAGTGCAAGTGTGTATACAAAAGTATGCACAAGCATTGTACTCACACTTTTAAACATTGCTTACTAATGGTCGGCACCAACAGTTTGCGCAGTTGCCCAATATACAGTCTGCTGCAACTGACTTGTATGTGTCCTCCACTCCTTGTTGCATTCTGATACATTACGTGCACGTGATGCTTGAAATCCTTTGAGGTTTTATTCTAACCAGTGGAAGTGGCATTGCGAGCGAATTGTACTTACAAAATATTTATTATAACTACTTTGTTACAATAAAACTCTAGCGCATTCGTTCACTATAAGCTGTAGCTTGCAAGGCTGTACGTGATTTCACTGGCACTTACTCCGTTACAGAGTCTTCAACTAGTTGTGAAGTTCAATGACCATGCATAACACATATCATGCAGTATATGAGTAATATTTAAAGCAACATTAATCTAACATGGATTACAAATACACACGTGAATGTTCGTCAAATTACACAAATATGTTTGCGTCAAGTGGAGCTAACAAGTAACCACGAGCCTCATGCATGGGTATCGTAGAATCAGTTCAGATGAAAATGTTACACATGCTCAAGTGGTATTTGCGTCACATCTATCATATTTGCCGACATGGTATGATAGTGTAGGTGTCATGCCTTGATGATAGAGCATACACCCATTGCTAGGCCTACAAAATTAAACGCAGCAACAATCACAAGTTGGTGTTGTCATCAACAGGAACCTCACACACACCCCCCCCCCCCCCACCACACACAACTCGACAAGCAATGAACAGACCAGCGATGCGCATTGTGCATTGCACAAACCAGGCCAGACCAGACCAGGCCGGACCGGACAGGTGTGTGCGTGTAGACAGGACTAGATTACTGCTTCAGCCGCGACGTGGCGCTCCGCATCGGTAGGCATGTCGCTGGCGTTGGCGCCCTCGGCAGGTTCAACAGCTCTGCGCCCCCCCTCCTCTGTATGCCATCGCTGGCCTAGGCGGCCCAAGCACCAAGCGGCGGCGGCGGCAGCAGCAGCAGGAGCGCCGAGGAGGGCGGCGACCGGGGGCAGGGCTTCCACTTCCTCAGCCCCCTCCACCTCCTCCTCAACCCCTTCATCCACCTCCGCCTCCTCCTCTGCCGCGTTGCTGGCTGGGGCCGGCGTTGAGGAGCAGCGGCAGCTGGTGGCGTCGGTGGGGGTGTCTCCGTCAACGGCGCCATCGTCAGAGCAGGTGGCAGCGGCGGCGGCGGCGGAGGCGTGGTCTGCTGAGAGGGCGCTGCTGCAGGCGCTGGCTGTACTCACCTGCCTGGTGAGAAACACGAGAAGAGGGGGGCGAGAGATGTGGCTGGCGTGCATGCATGCACGATGGTTTTCAAGTCAATCGTGGTGTTTGCTATTGCGGAGCCAAGAGCATTGTCAAGTGTTGTGAACGCGGTTTGTTCAGTGCATTGGCATGGCATGCAATGCGTGCAGTAATCAACATACGCACCAACCGCTTTACTTCCTCCACCACAGAGTTGTTTGTCCTCACGTTCAACGCGCAGTGCTGTCTCTGTCGCCGCGGTCGTTGACGTCATTGTTGACATCGTAACTGTCGTTGTTGTCAGCACTGCCATCCGTGGTGCCTTGTGCTAATCATGCGCATGCATGAGATATGCATGAGACATGTCCCAATGTGTGCAAGTGTTGCTGTCCTCCAGCAGCTGTAACCCTGTGCCAGTGCGCACATTTCTGCTGTTTGTTCTCTCCGCGCACTGTTGTTCCCTGCTTGAACACGACTTTAACGGGATGCACGCAGCTGGTGGCTGCATTGACGGCGGTGCTGGCAGCAGCAGTGCCGGCGATTCGGTCCATGCGCAAGGCCGCGGACGCCTTCACGGAACTCTGCAACGAGGCGCGCGGGGAGGTGAGTGTGATTTTTGTTGCCGTTGTTGTTGGTGGTGGACTCATAAGCGCCATGTAAAGCAATGCACAACAGTAAAGACAGCCGCGTGCAATGTGGCATGCAGTTGGGTGGGGCAGCGGCGGCGGTGCGGCTGACGGGGTTGGAGCTAGCAGAGGTGGGCGAGGAGCTCGCGGCCGTGGGTGCTGCCCTGAACAACGGCATCACGCGCTCTTCCCAGGCGGCCCTCGCTGTTACCGACACCGTCAAACTTGCTGGCCGCGCCACCAGAGGTATGTGTCTCTCTGTCTCTGTCTCTGTCTGTGTCTGCGTGCGTGCATGGGTAGGCGCATATGCCGGCACGTGTGGGTGCATGCGTTCATGTGTTTGCGTGGACATGCGCACGTGTGGTGGACGCGTTACATGCACGCACACATAAGCGTGTGCGGTACGCCCATGCATGTGTGCACATGTGTGTGCACACGCGTGCATGGATGGCCGCATGTACCAGCGGGTGTGCAGATGCACGCTGTGCACATGCGTCATCCCTGTGATCAAGTGCGTCGGAGCTGTAACATGCACTTGCATGCATAGACGTTCTGGCATCTGCGTTGGAGGAGAGGTCTTTGCTGGACGTCGATAGGGACAGACTTGCCGCTCTGAGGGCCCGAGCGGGCCGGCAGTCGAGCATCGCCAAGGCGCGTGACGCGCTTGCGGCCTCCAGGGAGGTCGCGAGCGGGGCGGGGGGCCTCCTCGGGCTGATCAACCGCGCGCGAGGCCGAGGACATGCGACGAGGGTGCCACCAAGTACTACCTCAACCACAAGGCCTGAACCGCGACGGGGTACTGAGGGTTGAGGACGTCATTGTTGGAGCTTCACAAGCTCACTCGTTTAGTGGATACGCTTAGGCTAGTACTGTAATGCAGGTAGAAGCATGTACAATGTGTACAACAGCAGACATTCAATGCTTGGTGAAATCACATTCGCTACGACAGCATCAATTGCAAACGTGTTGGTGTTGGAATAAAGAGGCTCGTGCATTACTCCACGTCACATGCCAGAACGCAAATAAGCTGGGGCAGACTGTGCTCATTGTCAATCAAACTCTCCTCATACGACAGAGTAATCAGGTGGTAACAGTGGCAATGTATGATACAAACGATGCAATCTGTCATTTTTTCCTTGACAACCTAGTGCAATACTTCTCATGTAGCATCTACGCCTCAGATAACAACACTTTTTGCCCTTCCAAGGCTGCTGCATGCGCACTGCAGGATGTTCGTGGCCATACCTAAAACGTGTGTAGTGTACGCGTGCTATTAACCTGACTCTGAACAGTCACCAAAACCTCTATTGCCCAACCAATACCACTACACACTTTCTGTGAAGAACTGGGTAAAACTGCGCACCTGCCCACCTGTGACGCGAAGACACTGTGGTTCTTTTACGTGTCTCAGCTCATTGCACAAAGCTTTTGTGCAGTCAATTGCGTACATGCGCACACATATACAGCTCTGTACACACCTTTCATGGGTTGAATGCCCAACATTCGCATTGGTGAGCTCTTTTCCTTTGGTCATATAGGTTATTGCAGCAGCCCAGCCTCGTTTGCAACAGAGTGAAGCAGCTTCATACAGCCTCATCGGTGCGTGCTGTTGCTCAACGGGACGGCATGCGAGCGTTCCCATTTCAACAGCTCTGCATTGTACGCCTCCCTTGCAGCCTTCAGCTGCTCGTCCACACGCCGCACCGCTCTCTCCTTCTGCAATGCCTTTTGCTTCAACAACCCCGACACGCACTTGGCACCATACTACACGCGAATGCGACGCACCTGCTCGCGCAGCTGCGTCAACTCTTGAAACCCCTCCTTCACCTGCTCCAGCCTGGCGACCGCCTACAAGAGCAGTCACAACTTTGCAAGTGTGTCAGCCAGCTGCTTGACAGTGTCAGGTCGCCACCAAGTGCACAGTTGGATCTATGAGAGATACGTAGATAGCGAAGGCATGTGACAGCAATGCCAGCTGCGCAGACAGTGGGTTGGAGTGCAAGGCGCGGACGCAGCTGGCTTTCATACTGCAGAAACAATGCAACAAGGCGGCATGCACACACAACAGCCTGTCTGGCTTGATGCAGCATAACAGCTGGCCACCTGCATGGCCTCCTCGGTGACGTCGTAACGCATGCCCTGAAGCTGGCGGAGGCGGAGCTGCTGGAGGGCGGGGAGTGCTGGCGGCGGCAGAGGCTCTGCGGCGCGGGCCACCGCCACCGCCAGGTCCTCGTGCCAGCCCAACAGGCCGCCCTCAGCGGACAAAAACCCTAGCACAGCCTCCGCCGCTTCCGCCTCCTCCTCCGCCGCCCGCTCCCTGGCGCGAACCTCCGCCGCCTGCCGCCGGGCCTCCTTCAGCAGGGCGCTTAGACGAGACAGCTGCCAGACGCCACCATCGCCGCCTCCTCGACCTCCGCCGTCGCTCCCGCCGCCCACTCTCCACGGCACAGGCAGCTGCCGGCGACAGCGGCACGGGGAGCGCTCTGTCTGCACAAAACATTTGCATAGATTGGGGTAGCCACTCCCCTCCTCACGCCGCCGCTGCTCTCCGCCATTGCCTCCACCCGCCGACGCCAGCGGCATCGCCGCCGCCGCCGCTGCCAACAATGCCGTTCCCAACGGCCGGATCCCAGACCGAGAATCGAAGTGCAAGTTCCCTAGTTCGGAACTGGAGTCCTGCTCGTATCGGGACAAATGAAGGACAACCCCATTGTGATGCTCATAAGCGTCATGTTAAGCAAGAGACTGGGCTATGCGTCAGCTGTCCACGTGGCGATCATAGCGATGCCGCCCGCCGCCGCTGCGGTTGGTGCCGGGTGGGCGTGGTTGTCCCCAGCCACACTGCTGTTGTTCGTGCGCTGGCTGGTGTATCTCATCGCCTCCCACGTCGCTGCTGCCAGGGCGGGGGTCTGCCTTGCTGCCGATGACAATGGCGTTGACGCCAATGCGGCGGCGGCCGTCCTCCCCGACCAGGCCGCCGTCCTTGTCACTGGGGCCGCCAGGGGCATAGGTCGGGAGCTTGCTGTCGTCCTACGGGAGCGGGGCTGGCGCCTGGTGCTCGCCCGCCGCCCCCATGGCGACAAGCAGGACGGTGACGATGTGCAGGATAGCGGCACTGTGTGGGTGGAGGGCGACCTGCAGGACCCGGACCAGGCGGCGGCGGTGGGGCGGGCGGCGGTGGCAGCCTGCGCCAAACGCGGGTGGAAGCTCAAAGCCCTCGTCAACAACGCCGCCGTGATGCCCGCCGAGTCCTGCACTGGAGAAGACATGTACGCCGTAGCATGCATCCAGTGAACATGCATTTGTGTGCATGTTCACATGCATGCATGCAAGCACATCCACCTCAATGCATTGCAACTTGAACTGCTATACAACCTTGCATGCTTACTGCACACGCACCAATGCAATGCAAGCACCACCCCTTCACAGTGCCTTCGCGGTGAATGTGCGAGGGACTTACGCAGTGACGCGTGCCGTGCTGCCCACACTGCTGTCGTCGGCGTCCACCTCCTCACCAGCAACGGTGGTGACATTGTCGTCCTTCACACACCGCGCAGTGCACGGCGGCAACACCGTGATGCCGGCTGGGCCGCTGCTACCCCCCGCCGGCCCTGCGCAAGCATACCAACACTCCAAGCGTACGCACACAGCACAAGTTGATGCATTGCATGCGACATTGCTTACGTTGCCGATCTGTTCGCAGTGTGCTGCGCGGTGCTGTCACGTGAGCTGCATCGCCACTTCCACCACAAGCACCTCATCACAATGTATGTCACACCAACCTGCGTGCATACACATGACACCACCAACTAATCACCTACACGCACATGTGCATGCAGAGCGTATGATCCGGGCGCAGTGGAGACGGCGCTGGTCCGGCAGTGGCCCAAACCACTTGCATTGTTCTACTACGCATCCATGCGGGTGCTGAGGCTGCTACGGCCCGCGCATGAGCCCGCTCTCGCACTTGCACGCATGCTGATGAGGCCGGACATCTCAGCCCTTGCGTCTGGCGGGTACACCTTTGGCCGGCGGGCAGCGCTGATACGCCCATCTGCTCTCGTACTTGAGGACAGCCGCTTTGCCACGGCACTGTGGGACCACCTGGAGGCCACTGCTGGCGCTATGCAGGGCTCATGATGGATGTTTGAGGATCATTCATACCACATTGAGCTGCGTTGATGCATGAGCCCCACAACTTGTCTGCTAGGGCGCAATGCGCTGGGCGTCCATTGCAATACCTCGCCATGCACACCTGGCACAGGTGCGCAGTTGCTTGCAGGGGTTGTTGTTGATGTGTGCGTGTAATGTGTTTACTGGGTGCTATATCATACATGCTCAAAACGTGTTTGTCGATGTGGTGGTTGTGATGAGTCTGAACGTGCTTTGGCCTAATGGCGGACAGGATTTGAGCTGTACTCGTGCAGGAGTCCAGTAAAAAACTGCAGAAGCTGAGTAAGAGCAGTCAGAAGCTGATAGCTTCAGTCTTACTATGGGTTGCCTATCTCTCAATGGAGATCACATCCACATTGTAGGCAAACACAATAATGGTGGTATTGCTGACCTTGCAAACAAGAATTGAGTACGTTCGCACATACAGCAATGTCATTGCGCTTGTATGCAGACAGTTTGTAAGTGGGGTCATACTGTGTACACGACCTTGCATGTGCTTGACACCATACATGCTACAAACCTAGCATACTACTTCTTGTACACAGTGGCCACACAGCACTTCACATATCCTATACAACAGGATTCAGTCTCCCAGTGATGCCGCGGTGTCATGCATGGCATCTATGGTCGCAAGCACAGTCTTCGGTGAACAGCGTGTAAGATTCTGATGTCCCTAGCTTTGTGTCCTACAGACACGACTGTGGCTGAAGAACCGGAAGGCGACAGGCAGAGCAACTTTTGTTGGACAAGAGACGCCATGTACCCCATATATTGTTACTTTTGCTCTGGTGGAGTTGGCCTTCTGTTGACAAGTAAATGCACCCTTGCATGGTTGCCTGTGGCATGGTGCGGTGCTGACAAAGGCTTCCAACCAGGTCACTCCTCTCCAAATGTTGTTGTTCAAGTCCCAGCAGCACACGCTGTCGCTGTTGCTGCTGCCAGTGCTTGATACAGCAGGCAAGCGCCTTCATGCAGCAGCTTATGCTGTAAAGTCTGCCCACTTGCCATTGCTCGATACAGAACGCAAGCGCCTAGGCACAGTAATCATGCTGTAAAGTTCGCCCACTTGCGCCTGAGTGCATGCAGGAAACCTGAACAGCATTCTTGGCTGTGTCCTGGCGTCAGCACGTCTGGATTAGCAGCCCTCACTCTGCGCCACCATGAGAGACCCATGGTTGCGATAGGCTCTGCGCTCTGTTTGTTGCTGGCGTGATTGATGCCGTGACCCATAGTTGAGATCAGCGGAGGCGAGGTGGTGCAGCTTTAGGAACATAGTACGCATCTATTTGCATGAGGGCTGGGAACGCGGCTAGCAGCTTCTCTCTGAGCTGTGCAACGTCCATGCCCTGCACCTGCACAATGTAAAAGAAGAGAATGCTGAATACACATCAGCGAATGCAGAAAGCATGGTGTGGACTATCAAGCTTCCGCTGGAGGGATTACGTTCTGCAAACTGCAACGCAATGCCAACATCATGCGACCAGGCTCTGGCCGTACCGCAGGGTTGTTGTCTACATATATGGTAAAGAGGGTGTTGGCGGAGTTGCGGACTGCGCCTTGGACGCCCTCCAGGCTGCCGAGCTGATTGTCATTGATCCAGAGGTCCTCCAGTCCAGAAATTTTTTGCAGGCCCTCAATGGCAGTGATGCGATTGTTGCCCACATCCAGTATGCGGAGCTGCGTTAGCGCAGAAAGGTCCTGCATGGTGGCGACTTCTGAGACTTACTGTGCAAGAAACAAAGTACAGGCTGATTAATATGACTAATGACAGCAATGCAACTCACCGGAATGCGATCGATGGCGTTGTGAGAAAGGTAGAGCTCTTCAAGGGCGGTGCAGGCTTCAATGCCGGACATGGACGTGAGGCGGTTGCTCTGTAAGCTTATCTGGCGCAGGCTGGCAGCAGGCGAGGGCGGCACGAGGATGCGCGCAATCTTGTTGCGTCCCAGCCACAGCTGCTGCAGCGCGCCCAACCCCTCCAGCCCCTCCATCTCCTGCACGCAATGATGTTCTATGCAACCTGCATGCAGTGAGTGTTGAGAGCGTGCAGACCTTGGCTGAACCAAGTAGCAATATCAATCTCACCAGCTTCTCACCCGTATGCGGTTGCAGCCAAGCTCGAGCACCCGTAAGGCATGGAGGTGTGTCAAGCTTTCAATCTGTCCGATCTGTGTGCAGCCAGCAGCTTGCTTTAGCACAAAATTGAGATAGTACGAGATTGGGCTGCTATGTCCGCACTTTATTGCTGGCCGCAAACAACTCTTCCAGCGTGCTGCTGGCCTGCGCCATGCTCTCGAGCGATTTGATCTGCCAAGAATGTCGTTTGCTTGCACAGCGTGCGTTCACTTATTGAGCAGACACACAATCATTACACCCTTTGGATGCAGCAAGCAGGCCAGTACATGCGGTCAGAGAGCAGAGCGTACCTTGTTGAAAGAGACGTCAAGGTGGGCCAGCTCTTCGAACGGCTCAAGTGGAGGAAGCTGCGCAGTTCATGCACCAAAATGAGCGCACTTGATGCAGTGGCAGTAAGCGTTGAGGGGCAAAGCACATATATGCACGGTCCAGGATTTACGCACTGCGCGTGCGTCCAGTAACGTGCACTTGTTCAATGTTTTGGTTTGCCAAGAGTGACACCGTAAGCACCAGAAACATGCACTCGCTACTTTGGACAGCTTCAACCAGCAACCTGCTTCCGATGGATATCTGACGACCAAGGCTCATGAAGCTTAGGCCAGGACACATTTGTGCAAAATGCAAACGGGAACTTGCAGCCGCAATGTGCAGCTGTTGATGTCTTTGTCCATTTGCTCACTCACTCAACGACTGCATGCGTGAGGTCATTCATGTTCTCACCACTCATGCAACCATTCGTCGTGTTTATTACTCAACCATGCATTCAGGAGAGAAAATTCAAGAGCTTGCATGCATGCGTGCCTGGGTAAGGTGGTTGTCGTGTAGAACGAGGCGGTGCAGGCCTTTGAGGCCCGGAATGGTGGCGAGGGGCGAGGCGTCAGCAATGAGGTTCTTGCGAAGCGACAGGCGCCGCAGCTGGCGCGGCCCGCTCAGCGTCCCTGCCGGCACGGCTTTCAGCCTGTTCTGCGTGAGGTCGGCCTCCGCTGCATCCTCGGGCAGAGGGCCGGCAGCCTCCAGCTCGCCGTCACTGAGCTCATAGCCGCACAGGTCCACCACCTCGCCCCCGGCAGTGCGTGCCACAGCTACCGCCGCCGCCGCCATGACGACCACCAGCAACGTAAACCGTTGGCTGTTTGCAAGCACGTTGTAGCATTGCTCAAGGGAGGGAGGTCATGGAGCAGGCGGCCGAGTGGTGGTGGGCGGCGGGCAGGGCGGCCTTCACCACCGTGCTTGGTGTGCTGATATGGCTGTCTTGGTCATGGTGGCAGCGCAGGCAACCCACCTCCAAGGCATGGCTGTCCCACACCACAATACAATTGACACTATAACCACCCAGCAACACCTGCACCATGTGTATGTACGATTGAGTAGTGTGAGTGCAATGCAGGACTCTGCCTTGGCTGCTTCGGACTTCAACGACATTGCCAAGCAGAGTGTCAATGGGATCACGGACCCAATGGCGTTTGGAGGTAAGGCTATGCTGGTTGCTCCCCTTGCCAACAGCTGTCGATCAAATGCAGTCAGTGCTAGCAGTCTTGCACCTGTTGTCGTCTTCAACAACCAGCACCAGCACCAGCACCATCACAACAAGCAGTCGGCATCCAGCAGCACATGCGTTTGTGTTTGATAGCGGGGCGACCGTGAGCATACGCAGGCAAGACCGATCGCTACCAGTGGGGCCAGACAGAGGAGGAGGTCATTGTTGAGATTCCCTGTGCAGCAGGTGTGGTGTGGATGTATGTGTTGGCAGCGTGTTTGCAAAGCTGCAAGAGAGACAGCCGCACAGTCACTCCCATCCAGCTGTTTATGCACTCCGTCACCGCTCTTCAACTTGCAGGCACGCGCAGCAAGGATGTAGACTGCAAGATTGCCTCGGAGCAGTTCCGTATTTCCCTTAGCGGCAGCGACAAGCCAGTGCTGCAGGTACACAACAGCTGCTTCAATCACTGTGAGCTCCTGGAGGCTCACGCTTGCCTGCCGTGCATGCTTGTGTGTTCAGCATTTGCTGGTGCACTTATGTAAAACCTGGACATGCCATGAGGTGTGCTATGTGAAGTCAATGCTTGTGTAATTGACAGGGCGAGCTATACAGACGTGTTCTTCCTGAGGACTCCACCTGGGAGATTGGTAACTGCGCGTGTGGTGCAATCGGACTTGTGGCTGTTTGGAAGGCAGCAAAATGTGTGCATTTTGCAATGCATGCAGCATGCACCTGACCACACAACTGCGTGCAGAAACCCGTGGTACCGAGCGCATTATCACTGTGACATTGCAGAAAGCCCAACGCACAAGTGCAAGCACACATTGGAGGTACTTGAGTCGCAATGCATGTGTTCAATTGACGCTGCTGCCCAATGCAGTTGCAGGCAGGCACTCACAAATCACTTAGCAGCAATCACACGAAATGGATTCGTTTGCCCTCAACCCAACCAGTTGCAAGTTGTTGTCTCTGTTAGGTGCGTCGTTAAGGGCGAGCCAGAGATCGACAAGGGCAAGTTTGGACCGTCTTTCATCCGGGTAATGCCAGTTGTTGCTTTATCACGGACAGCACTGTTCTGCATGCATGCGGGCAGCTTGGCTATGTTTTTGTTTGTATTATACGTCGTTTCGTTCTGCAGACAAGCGGTAAAAGCCCCACGGAGATTGCGGACATGGTTAGCCTGATGAAAGAGTAGCGGCACTTCAATTAGGCAACTTATCAAAGCAGGACACTCTGGCAGCCAAGTCCTTCATGACTAGTAAACAAACATGTTTCACTAGTTTGAAGGCACTCTTGGCAATCCTTGGCCCCCACTCCCCTGTGCACCGGACGCCCTCTCAAAACATGCAAGCACAAGAAAGAAACTGAACAAGCATTGCTGAGCCTTGCAACATTTTGTTCGAGAAGCCATGTTTGCACAAGATCTTGCACGTCAACAAGTCTTCAATGCTGGTTAATTCAGTTGCGCGTATAAACAACATGGGGCAATCTTGTTAGGAATGCAAGACATGGGCCACTATGCAGTCAAAGTGTGTTTTCGTTGCTGTGATGATGTTGATGAGTACATTACAATATGTATATTGTGCATTGTATTTGTTGCACACAACAATACAAACATCTTGATATTGCATTAATATATATTGATAATAAAAGCCACTTGACAAAACGTGTTTGACCATATGTAAAGTTCTTGCAAAGCTTAGCAAGTTAGCATATGTTGTTAATGAAGATTATCTGAGACAACATGTTTGACCGTATACAAAGTTTCTGCTAAGCTTAACAGGCATGCATTTATTGCCGATGTATAAACTGTTATTAAAACAACTTAACATACATGGTGTAACGATACCACTCACTTACTTGCTGGGCGGCTTGGCAAACTTATGCACAAGCACAAGGACTTACTACTGGAAGCCCTACCAGCGTCACTGGTGCAGTACCTTGCAGAGGAAGTCACAGCACCGCACCAAGGAAGGAGAGGATGACACCAACCTCTCTGCTCAGCTCCCACACACTCACACACTCAAGCACTCCTCACACACATGTGCAAAGCTGCCACGGACATCACACCCCACATGGGACGAGAGGGAGAGCCCCTTGAACAACTCAACTAGGCACCCCACACACAAGAGTCGAGTATGCACATGCTGAGCTGCCTCAACACATGTTGAGGCCGTTCATATACCCTCTCTTTGCTGCTCTCCGACCTAGAACATCCAAGTCCAAGGCTACATGCCTTGTCATGGCTGCGTTGACCACAACTCATGTCTAGGGCTGCCACATCAGCCCTTGGACCTCTTTCAACGCCCAAGACTGATCACACATCAGCCTCGGACATTGTAAACGTCCCTTGGCTGGTCACATTAGCCTAGGACATCATACTCATGCATACATATGCATCCTTATGCATACATATGCGCATATATGCACACATATGCGCATGCATGCATATACATGCATACATCTAGTACATACCTCTCATGCACGCGTATGCACTCATATGTGTACATGTGCACACATATGCAAACACATGCATACACATGCGGACATATGCACACATATGTCTCTGTACATCACATGATGTCTCATCGGCTATGATCAGCTATGTGCTTGCCATCATGCCTTGTGTAGTTCATCATGCTCAAGGCCGCACAGGCTCTAGAGCAGACCTACATGAGAGCACACCCACAAGCACTACACACGCTTGCGTAGTGTGGGTCCCCACTTAGTCTCATCTTACTTACCACATAAGTAAGGGACAGAAAATGACTTTTGCCTGCCATGTGGGCGTGACACATGGGCTACCTCTAGCAAACATCATATCATCCAATGCAGTTCATGGCCATGATGGTGTTGAATTGTTTGGTCTTGTAGCCATTTATGTATATGACACACAAAATCTGTGTCAAAGCAAACTCTTTGAACGCTGACGTTCATGAAATAATAAAATAACCAACGATTTATCGATTACGAAAAGTGTCGCTTATCCCATGCACCATGGTGTCTTATGCAATATATATGACCAAACAGACTCCAGCCTTTCACCCGCGAACAATTTGCATGTTTAATTTATTGCCAGTATGCCATTGTATCCATATACTATACAAACAATAATTTTATTTATTTAAGCGATGATGCTAGCATTCAGCATGGCAACCATTGATTGATTGTCCTGTGCACATACAGCAAAAAGAATCAATGCATCAACCATGCACTTTACAATGGCACCATGACATTGCCACATTACCTGAAGAATGAATTTGTCAACATCAGAACCCTCCATAGGTCCGGGATGTAATTTACATCATGTAAAACACTACTTCAACGAAGTGCTCTAGTGGAGTTGTCGTACGAGTCTCAGCAACCGTACAGGCCGCGGCAGTGACATCAGCATGGTAGAAACGTGCGTTGCCGCGGCAGCGCACGACTACGTGAGCGGCTGAAGGGAGCATACAGCGGCCACTAGGTCGCCCCCTGCTGTTTCTAACGTTAGCTCTAGGTCTAGAATATGACTGCAGCACGTCTTCAGCCCCATTGGTCGGCGCCCATGAGGCGTCCGATTGGCTGCAGGAGGCGGAGCGCAATCCGCACGCTCTGACACCGTCGATCGGTACCTGCCGTCGATCCCTGCACTCCACCCCATCGACGGCCTCACTAGCCCGGCTCCTGGGCAAGCAAATATCTCAGGTTAGGCCCACGCGCAACCAGTTAACGGATTCCCTCGCTATTCTGCAGGAAGTCCCTACAACTAACCAGAAACCGAGGCCGTAGCGACACTTAGCGGTGTGTTGGCTGTACGTCCGTTTGTCCTGCAAGCACAGCAATCTCGCTATCAAACTGCTGACATGCCATTGTGCAAAGTTTCGCAGTTTCCACTGGAATCGTGGTTTGCTGACCGCGATTCTCTTTCGGGCCAAGAGTTTAGGCGGAAAAAGCGCTGCGGAGCTAATGGCAAGTCGCCGAGCGACGGCGTTCCTCTGTGAGGCAGTGCGCTGGTTCTTGGCGGGGTGGTTGACGGCGTTGTCGGCAGCGTCGTACGTAAGGTCGCCGTCCTCGTGCTTGCGGAGGCTTTTGTGATAGCCGGAGACGGCTAGACGTACAGCCTGTTGACGTGCCTCATCGCACATAGAAGCTGGGATTGCAGCCGGCGAGCTGCTGGAGGTGGAGCAGTAGTGTTTGCGGTTGCAGTCTCTCAGCCCGGCTGTCTCAGTAGCAGTGCATTAGAGCAGGGCATGACATCTTGAAGGCTGGCATCAGTGACGTTGTCGTTTGCATTGGGGAATCGATTGCCTGTCAGCATGGCTGTGGTCGTAGCTCATGTTGGTGCTCCGTTGCTGGTGCGCCGCAAGAGTTCTTCGCATGCTATCTCTCAGCCAGCAACCGTAGCGCCGCAGCAGCTGGGCACAAGGCGGAGGCTGCAGCCGACCACATGCGTGTTAGAGTGTGCCACACGACGTGCAGCTACTCTCGAGGACAGAGTGGAGCTGGAGGAATGGGGTAGGTTCACGCGCATAAGCAAAGTTGAGCGGGACGATCCTCGCCACAGCAGCATCCGCAGAGAGACGGAGAGGGCGCTGATGGAGGCGCTGCTTGCCACAATACGGAGAGAAGCACAGGAGCAGGAGCAGCTGGAAGCCGCACAGGAGGCTGAACAAGAGCTGCCCAGCCACAGTCACCGGCAGCTTGAAGAGCTTCAGGTTTGTACCAGTCTCTATTATGGCGCAATCTAGCACTTGCGGATCTCGCGCTGTGTAAGCAATTCAGTGTCAATTAGGTAGCTCAGCCATGCCCATGCATGCAATCCCACTAGCATTGTCTCCATTCTTGTCAACCAGAACCATGTATTTTGTCACTAGGCAATCACGGTGTGATGGCCGAACTGCTGCAGCTAAGAAGCTGTTAATATACTGTGACAGGTTGTAGGCTCGGGCAGTGCACGCTTGCGCCGCAGAACACCAATAGCGCTGGCCCCAAGCACCGAACAGCTGCACAACGAACGCCTCGAGCATCGCACCTTAGGGTCTGAGTGGTCGGACCAGCAACGTCTTCTTGCGGGGAAGGTGACACGCAAGCTGACACCCATGCTCAAGGAGAAGCGCAAGGCACACAGGGCGGCAACGGCAGGTCCTCAAAGCGTGAGGCAATACTTGATGGACATGGCATGTGCTCCACTTCTAACACACGAGGAAGAGCTGGAGTATGGCCGGCAGTTGAAGGTATGCTACTGCAACCAGCCATTGCTTGCGAACAAGTCAATTCCATGCATGGATTTGCTCGCTCACAGCTGTCCTTTGATTGTGTTGCACCTATGTTGTGTGTCTGATGGACATGGTGTTCAGGAAATGACCCGATTGAAGAGTGTCAAAGCCAAGCTTGAGAAACAGCTCGGCCACTCTCCATCTGATTATGAGTGGGCTGAAGCGGCCGGGGTATCAGGCTCAGCAGAGCTGGAAGAAATTATCAGAGCAGGCCGGATGGCAAGACACCAGCTGGTTGTCAGCAACCTGCGCCTTGTAGTTTCAGTTGCCAAGCGCTATCAAAACAGGGGTCTGCCATTGATCGACATGTGCCAGGAGGGCATGCTGGGGTTGGTAAAGGGGGCAGATCGGTTTGACTACAAGAAGGGTTTCAAGTTCTCTACCTACGCTTACTGGTGGATCCGACAAGCCATTACGAGAGGCATTGCAAATGATAGCAGAATGATTCGCCTGCCGATCCGCACAGTGGAGACTCTTTACCAAATCAAGCGGACAGCCAAGCTCATCACCGATCAATCGCACAGAGAGCCCAGAACCACAGTGCTTGCAGAGGCATGCGGTCTTCCTCGTGAGAAGGTGGAGGCCATCTTGCGCGGCGCTGCTCCCGTTGCCTCCTTGGACTGTGCCGCATCTCCCAACTCCAAGACGCAGGACATGCGCAGCATCATGGATTGTCTGCCAGATGGCAGGCCAGGTCCAGATGACGTTGCAGAATCGCACATGATGAAGGACGATCTGCGTAATGCTCTGAACTTGTTAAGACCCCGAGAGCGTGAGGTCATCAGGTTGCGCTACGGGCTGGGCGAGGAAGAGCGAGTTTGGACTCTGGAGGAAGTTGGGCAGATATTCTCAGTCACTCGCGAGCGTATCCGACAAATTGAGGTATGATGATTGTACATGATTGCAAATTGTGCGGCTGTCTTGTGCAGACTTATGGAAGCCTCAGCTGCATTGGTTATCAACCGCACGGCTTACGCTAAGTACATGCGCTGTTTATAAGATTGCTGACAAGTTTTCTATGTGCTTGCAGTGCGAAGCCTTGAACAAGTTGCGGTGCAACATTCGCGCAGGCAACCTGCGAGAGTACTTGTGTTGATATTGTAGAGCAGTAGACTAGGTGCTTGATGGTGTAGGAGAGCTGTCGTTGGATGATATTACGCTGCAGAGCGCATGGTATGTGGTTTCCGACCAGACCGGTTGGCACACCGCTCACAGCGTCTTGCAGGTTGTAGTGACATAATGCCATGCTGTAAATACAAAGCTGGTTGAACTGCCAGGATGTTGATAGACTTGTGCAATAGACGCTTTGATGGAAGTTATTTCTGAATTTACTCTATGTGTATTGTGTGGGGTACATCACTGCTGCAGATTCCTTGGTGTTGCAGTAGTTTGTTGTATGTAAACTTCTGCAGTGAGGATTTGCTATGTGTTGATGTAACTGGCTGCGGTGGCAGTGGTTGCTTTGATGTGGTCAGATCAATGGGATGATTTTACAACCCTTCATGCAGTGTAATTGCTATCACTTTGGTGGAGTCTGCAGACATTATTGCGTGTGCATTTATTACACGAGGCTTTGCCAGCGAATATAGGTATTTTGGAGATGGAGGTGTTGGGCATCCCTTCCCTGGGCATCATTGCACATACATCTCAAGATACATTGACATGCTTTCGTGGCTCTGATGGCAAGCATGCAACTTCACAACAACGTCAATGGTAACTGCCAATGACATGCAAGTTCCCAACCGCCGGTCCACTGCTGCTTTCATGCAAGTTACACAAATGTTTTCCTTATGCTATCTTTCTGCGCTTCAGTCAATGACGCTGGAAAGTCAACTGTGAACTGCACAAACAAATCACCCTTGTGTTTCATGCTGTCGCGAACAGGCATGCCCTCGCCGACAATGCGCCGGATCTCACCAGGCCTTGTGACACCCTGCAAAGCAAAGCCAGCACAACTCTCTGAATGGTACCAAGTGGCAACAACCACTGAGGCCCCTGAAGGTAACGCTTACCTTGCTGCCAATCTCCACGGAATGCCCATCTAGATGGGCAACTTCTGCACTAAAACCTACAAGTGCGTCCACCTGCCCAATGTATGATACTTGTGTGTGACAGCTGCAACAGAGCAATTGCACAGGGGTGCTCAGCATGTTAAACTCACCAGTGATGTCGTGTACTCCATGTGAAGGTTGTTGCCTTCACGCCGGAAGGTTGGGTGTGGTTTGGTTCTGATGTAGAACTACAATGCACGTGGGGTTAGACACGGTGCAGATGCGCTCGTAGTGCATTGAAACACACACCACAATCGCATGGAATCCCCTACCCTCAGATCGCCAGGCTCCCCATCAATCATCGGCTCGCCTTCCTCAAAGAATGTTACCTCCTGCGAACATTTGATCAGCAGCTGCCCGGCGCAACCAAGGTACCAAACCATGCAAGTTTCCTCACCTGGCCATCGGACATCCCCCTGTCCACCTCCACAGTGAGAGACTGGCCCTCTGGTTCATACTTCACATTTGGGCATTCTTGGCACACCTGTGAGCACAATCACATCATCATGGTCAGTATGATCATCAGCATCAACACACATGGGGACTTGACCGACGAACATGACTGAGCAATTGTGTTGCCGCATGCCAACCAACCACTGCAGCACACCACAGATAGACAGGCCAGCCAAGCATGACAAGATCCACACCAACGTTAACGATGTAGGATACAGATAGAATGTGTGGGCCATACCTGCTGTTGAAACTGCTGGAACATCCCTGGTCCAATCTGCTTGGTAACCATCTTATTCTTGCAGTTGCATTGCCTCGTGCCCTTCGCCGGTTTGATGACATTCTTTTCTCTATGTACCTGAAATACGCTGTCTAAGCTGGCACGCGTCTATGCATGGATTCTAGCTGCGAATGAGAGTGCAACCCTCACATATTGATAGGCAGGTTACGCAAATCCAACCACAGCAATATGTGCATGAGCCTAACCTGAAAGGATTTGCCCAGATACAGGTCTTCCAGAGTAACTTCCAACTGTACTCTAACATCCTGGCCCTTTGGAGTTGACTCCTCTTCTTCCTGTTGCCCAAACCCAAACCCGCCACCGAAAAACCTGATATAACCGGATTGTCAGCATGCACGTATGTGCCCACACGTCCCCGCGCATGCACACACGCACACTTATACGAACAATTTCATACTCGTGCACTGATGTACCCTCACACTTCTGTACGCACTTGTTGTGGTCGCACTGAGCGCACCCCGCACAGTACGCAGACTGCGAGTGCAACATAAAGCATGCTCTGCTGCTTTTCAGTGAACAACCTAGCATGGCTTGCTTACTGTGAGAATATGTCTTGTCCAAAGCCTCCTCCTGGACCGCCTCCTTGTTGATGCTGCTTCAGGCCTTCCTCACCATACTGATCATAAATGCGCTTCTGCTCCGCGTTGGTGAGAACCTCATACGCTGCCAAAAGAATGAGAAGCTTGCATGAGACTTGACAAACTCACAGACCATACAATCACCGACAACCTCACATGTAAAACGTGCCTGCACACATATGCCTCACCATGGTTGATCTCTGCAAACTTCTTGCCGGCTTCCTCATTGCCCGGGTTCTTGTCCGGGTGATACTTGAGTGCAAGCTTGCGGTACGAGCGCTTGATCTGATCCTCTGTTGCAGAGCGTGATACCTGTAAAATGTCATAGAAGTTGCGCCTGCGAAGGATATGAAGAATTGAGTACACAATCCCAATGGTTCACGCTCACAGGTTTGATTATTGTTGCCATGCCAAAGCTGCAGCAGGCACTGGACCTCAGCACAATCAGGCTTGAATGAAATGCTTGTGAGTTACAGGTGCAACCAGTATTTGCTTTGGGCATGTATGCAACGCACATGAGCTGCATTAGGCCTCAGCATACTCATCGTGTGCTTGAATGATGCTTGTGGACCTCAGGTGCATCCACTTCCTTTCAACAGGGAAAACCACAACGTCCGCTACTGAAAACCAACGAAGCATGCCGACGACCAAACAACACAACCAAATGACTTGTCATGCTTGGGCAGTTGCATGCTGCACCAGGTAGACTGCATTGAGAACTGCAATTGCAGCATGTGGGAAGCATGCTTGCAGCCAGACCCAAGCCAATGCGACAGCGATGCAGATTGTTCGACTGCTACTTACGCTGCAGCAAACGACGACAACCCTAGCAGCAACACGGTGAGGAGCACCGCCGCCGCCCTCATCCTTGCGCCCTAAAGGCGGCGGCGGTGGTATGCTCCACCCAGCCAATCAAGCTGTCCCGCCCAGCACACTGCGCCTCGGTCCTCACAGCCTCCAGCCACAAGCCCAGGGCAGACCCACACGCACAACAGTCACAAAACTGTCTGTCTCCTCGCACAATGAAGCCTTCCCCCTTGTACTTGTTGGCGTCGTCCTGCTCCGCCTGCTTCTCCTCGCCCGCCCACTCGTCCGCCCAATGCGGCGGCCACGTCCTGCCTGCCAGCTGGCACAAGCAGCAAAGTTTGTTACGGCACTGAAGCGGTCGGTATCGTGGGCGACGGCTGCGCAATGCACGAAATACCAACACGGCGTCTCGTTCATTGTGAGCCACTGGATGCTGAAGCCGCGCCGGTATTCGACGGTAGATGCGCCGGCAAGAGGAGGTTGTTGGCTCGCGCGATATCGACGCCTGCTCTCGCAGGTCGCCTGGTTACGCGTCTAGACGTCTGTGATTGGGTGCCAAGCTCAAGCAGCCTTCTGATTGGCCAGAGACGCGACGGAAGCCTGGGTGCAGGACACGTGGAAATGGCCACACGTGTCGTCTAGCTTTTCAAATGAGCTGCTCAACTTATATCAAAAATCAAATACCTTCACCCCTCCTTGCTTGGGCAATGCCTCAAGCACACTTCTCCGAGCAGCAAAAGGTCAAGCATCAATAATACCCATGGTCCTTGCAACCGTTTCTGAAAGTTAAACATTTAATAAGGGAAATTGCGTATTTTAAACCGATATCATAGTATCGTATTGTTAGCATGTACTGTATGTGATAACAATAAATGCTTCGTCCATGCTGTTCCGATATAGTTGATATATGGCACATATTGCAATTCATGTGCAATATTGCATTGAACATAAGCGTACACTCTCACACATATGGTGTGCAAGGACCTTGCATTAAAAAGTTTATTACATTACTTTTACTTAAGTGAATTCAATATTGACCGTTTGTTAAGTATACATGTTGCAAGCATTAGTCCACTCAAATTATATTGCAGATATGACATATCACACACAGTGCATGACGTGGATGTTTTGATGTGAATAATGTCTAGGTCTGTATGCGTAGCGTTGTGAACACTACTTGTCAAATAAATATTGATTATACAATGCTGAAGCATGTATAACTTTATATGGCAATGACGCTCGCGTGTTGGCAATCACAAGCAAAAGTTCAGCACATACCACAAAGTAGTCACATGGGCTGCCCCAAGCCCCTACACATAACACATATAAAGCACTCATCACCGGTGGAAGAGCTTGCGACATCCCTATATATCCCACTACACCCCAAGTCCGTACCCGATCATGCAATGAGCCAGCTTCCATGAGGGCGAATAATCATAGCCGCATATGGCTTCGTTACGGTTTGCAATATGCATGCAAGCACTGTACAAATCGTTATAAAGAGGCCATTAAGAAAAACAATCGCACATGCAATGTTAATCGCAAAAACATGGTTAAGTAGCGTAGCAGATGACACTGTTGAGTCGAATGTCATAACCATAGTGGTGTGCATGAAAATATCTTGTGAGTGTAGGAGAGGCAATGCAAACCAGTTAACGCCGCACGCCGTATGTAACCAATGATGCTGGTGTAGTGTGAGACTTTACAAATAAGTTGTATCATATGTATACGGTATGAGAGTTCAAGGCAACCGGCAAGTAGATTACACACAGTACCATGACAACCACAATCACAATGTGTGTGCATGTACGAGAGGTAACAGGTAGTCTATTCATCATTACGCACGGGATTACATTCTTTCAATTCTTGTTTTACATATGATCTACATGGCTGTCCGTGTGCCGGCTATTGCCACCGTACCGGCAAGAGATCATGGTCCCTTGCGCTACGCGTGCAAGACTGCACATGCATCCATAGTGCGACTTTTAGACTTGTTTACATAAAGCACAGTCGCACCTCCGCCCATCCGCACGCAACGGAGTTAAAACCTGTGCCCTAAGCTCGATAGCAATGTGACCACCTTGGTCACCGTATTGCCATTTGCGAGCACAAGGCGCTACGATGCAAGGAACCGGGAGGATTCATATAATTGATAAGCAAGAGGGTGCAAAGCAGTGTGCTAGCAGGCCACACGCAGAAAATGTGTTAGCAACGCAAAGGGGCTCAGAGCAACGCTGGGACACTGGGTGGTGTTAGTAGCGTTAGTAGTGAAGGTAGACCAGGTTAGCGCGGTGGTAAACTATCGAACAATAATGACTGCCTGCATGTTGTATGTTGCCTTCCTTTGCATGTTTTTGTGCATGAGCATACATACGCCACATTGCATGTAGCCACCTATACAAACCATACAACAACCAAGCTCTCTAGGACAGTAACCTAGACGTGCATTGCAGCAGCAGGCAGGCAACAGACAGGGCACGGGAGAGGGTAGGGAGTCACCACCTGCACAGCAGGCGCTTGTAATGTCCGGCTAAGCGTGGCGTTTCAATGATGCTGTTGTGGAGTTGCCCTCCATATACATTCACAAGATAGACAAGTGAATCAAGAATTGACGATGCCTGAAACAGTTGACAACAAACAAGGATAAGTTGCGCAGTAGCGTGTGAAGTCTTTTGCAGGGTTCTCCAAGCTGTGTCGTGAAGCATTGATGCGGTTATGTACCTGGAGTGTGAGGCATGCTCTAGTTGGCACTTAGCCAGACGGCAAGTGTGACCTAAACAATGCCATATGTTTAGAGCCCAATTGACTTGTGACAACATGCAGCATATGGCTACTTAGCGCTGAGCTGTAGGTCTGCTTATTATTGCACAACACTGCACAAGAAGGAATACAAGTTGCAACCTACAACTGGCTGCCAACACAACCTACTGTACACGTATGCCAGTACACTATGCTCAGCCATAGCATCTGATACGAGTGGTATCTCCCTTTCTTGAGCACTGGCCACCCTTCTCCAGGTACTGCTGATGATAGTCCTCCGCCTTGTAAAAGGTGTTGGCAGGAGTAACTTCTGTCACGATAATGCCGCGAATGTGGCTTTGCGCATTGGCTCTGCACAGTAATCCCAGTATCATCACACTGGCTGACTTGCAAGCGGCAAGCTTACAATGCACATCTGTATGCTCCACAATATACGAGTGCTGCACATGCTGCACCCGCATCCATGCACTTGTATGCACATGCGCATGTTGACTACGATGTGGTACTCAACTGGCAAACAACAATCCCAATCCAATATGCACATGCGCATGTTGACTACGATGTGGTACTCAATTGGCAAACAACAATCCAATCCAATACGAACGAAGCTGTTATGGCAAACAAACTGGACCAGGGTGTGCACTTACAGGCCAGCTTCGGCGTCAGCCTTCTGAGAGTCGTCATGGTAGAAGATAGCAGAGCGGTACTGCGAGCCCACGTCATTCTTCTGGCGGTTCAGCGTGGTGGGGTCGTGAATCTCAAAGAACTTGTCCACCAACGCCCTGTACGGCACCACGCTCGGGTCATAGGTTATGTGCACCACCTCAGCATGACCGGTCTTCCCCGTGCACACCTGAACAGTTGAAGATTATAGAAGGCAAGCTAGGAGGCAGCGACAAACTTGGGCAAGAGGATCCCGTGAAGACCGCTGTGGTTCTAGTTTCACCTGTTCGTATGTGGGGTTGTCTTTGCTGCCGCCCATATAGCCGACAGCCGTTTCAGCCACGCCTTCCATACGCTGGAACGCCAGCTCCACGCCTAGCAGCAGTGAACAAGTGTCACAAAGGCCACGCATTGACAGAACAAGAAAGTGCTCAAGCGACTCAGCACTATGTAACCTGCATGCAAGGCATGCTTTCATCTACAACCATAACTACACTTATTTTGTGAGCGACCATGACAACCGCTGTAACAATCCGACATACAAACTCGCACACCACAAAGTTTGAGATACCAAGCACAAGCAAGCATGCAACCCACGTCACCGACAGCTGCACTTACCGTATAGCTGCTACACAGTTCCAAAACCATCACTTACCCCAGAAGCAGCCCGCACCGAAGGTGGCGGGCTTCAGCCCAGCAGCGCCGCCGTTCTGCGCCATGCCTGGGTCGTTAGCTAAGCTGTAGTTCGCTGAAAAAGCAGCAAGCGTGACAGAGAGAGAAACAGCGACGACGACAACAACTAGTACGGTGCTGCGGCGCATGTATGTATAGAGAGCTGGCGCAGGGTGATGATGCCGACCACAACGCCGACGGCGACGTGGACACGCGTAAAGTACTGCGGAGTACGGTAGGGATCCCGCCGGAACAGTCTACACACGGCCTCCCTCGCTGAAGGCATCATCTTGAGGAATATAATGGGATGAGGCTGACAGTGGTTTATGTGCAGGCGGTTTGTGGCGGCAATAGCTCATTAAAACTCACAGCAATGTGCACATGCACATGAAGTGCATGCTACAATCGTGATAAGTTATTACCTTCTTATACATATTACTACATTTTCATATTAAGTACTACGTTTGCATATTAAGTACTACGTTTTCAACATATTCGACGTAAGAATTATAACTACGTATTATTGTATGATGTGAAAGGAATGGATCACAATGCAAGATGTGCAACATGCAATTTTAGCATTTCCGCCGACAATGGGTTGCATTACACATGTGTTATGTGCTTGAATTATTGGTGGAGACGTGTTACCAGCCGTGATGTTGAGCTTACAAGCTTGAAGATCTTGTACCCATAACTTTTTAAAAAACAAAATGATTGCAGGCTGCAATTGCATCGCCCTTTTGTAACTATAAACATTTGCATGCATATGTTATATGCGTAGCAATATCAAACAATAGATAACATACATAACATGATGGCTTAAGACCATTAAAATTTTGGTGGCCTTGGATGCTATGTTAAGAGTCACATCATTGGCGCCACTCGCCATTTGCACTAAGCATGCAAAGCAATATGTTCTTCTCATGTGCAAATCGCCATTCCAAATTGTAANCCTCCCAACATCTCAAAATGTTGCACCCTCCTTCGTAAAAGACTGCATTCTATCTGTGCCTTGTGCAGAAGCATCTCAAGTTCTGCACGACTGCGCTTAGTGTTGACAGTGGGCTTGTTCTTGATGTTTTTGGCCCTGCGCACAGTGAACGGTCGCACTGCTTGCGTGACATGACGTTAAATGAAATTTGATTATGGTTTCCCTGCTTGTAGCGGTTGCCTTTCGTCACAACACCAACCTCAGCCCAAAGCGCAGAGTTGACACGGTCTCAATGACGTTATATGGCGCAGGAGAACAGCAGCACACCTGCATGTAATGTACAAGAAACTGTGCTTGGAGACGCAGTCTGCTCCGCTCTGTTGAGTACACTCGCATGGGCCTTCTATGCCACCAAACATGTTGAAGCTAATCATCTTGGTATGAGGCGTGCAACCCGCACAGTCCTCAATGTAAAGGAAGCATGTGACAGACATGCTTTAAAGGACGCAATGTTACACGCATTCAAGTGCAATGCATTTGGTGGTGGGTAGAAAGAATGTATATAGACCAGTTTTGCGTGATGATACCATCTGGAAGCGCATACACCACCAGCAACATGCTTGCGCACAGTTGCGTGCTTGTGACTGCTGCACACTTCATGTGCATGTGGTACATGACCTAGAGTCTAGATCCTTAACGATGTGCTGTATGTCAGCGCAGCAGCGATGAATAACAACAATACAAACCTCGAGAGTGAGTGCATTATTATACTGCAGGTGCCCCAATCACTGAGTCTGGAACAACGGCATTGCTTTTTGGGCCCACTCATCTTCCCAGCGAGCCATGCCGCTGTTCAGCACATTATTCCTCAGCTTGTCCAGTTGCGAGTTGCCGTACGAGAAACCGCGCAGCAGGTTCATGAAGCAGCTAAGAAGGCCCATTGAGGAGGAGAACAGCAGGCCGTTCTGATGGTCGCGCACGAGCTCGCCAATGCACTGATAGTTGAAGGCGCACACCGGCAGACCGCAGCCGAACATGTCGACCACCTTCATGGGCAAGTCCAGGCCAGATGAGGATGAGTGCAGAGAGACTCCTAAGTCAGCCGAGCCCAGCAGCAGCGGGTATTCCTCAGCGGACACCCACAAAGTACGGAAAGCCACGCGGCGAAGGCGAAGCCTCTTCAGTTTGCTCTCAAACTCTGCTCGTAGAGGGCCTTTACCTGCAGCAAAGAATGAGGCGTGTCTACTCACGCAGTGCAGGTGTTGAACATAACCATTCTGTTCACGTGCAACATGGACACTGGCCTGTGATCAGGATCAGCAACTTTGGCAGCGTGCTGGATTCGTCTTTCATGTGCAGGTGCATTTCCTCGTGATGAGAGGGCGAGCGTTCAATGCCCTGAACCTCGCCAAGTCCCATCGCAACACGCTGGTCGTACATAACAGCAGTCTCCAGCAGAAGGTCAAAGTCTTCATCCGCTGTCCTGCACACGCACCCCCAATTAACATGGCGCATGCAACAATATGCTTCAATCCACACTAGTATGATGCAATCAGACGATGAGTTGCATTCTATACATACTGGTACACACGTACCAGCTGGTGCTGCTCACGATGACGGCTGGACGGTCGCGTTTGAGGGTCACAGCTTTTGCTCCGTCAGGCTGGACTGTGGCAGTTGTCAGAAATGTCTCTTCATCTACGTCCAAGGACTGCATCTCCATGGGCCGCGTGAAACAGTCCTTTGTGCCGTATCCAGCAGCAATTGACTTATGAAGTCGAAGGAAAAGCTGCGGGTTTGCAAACAAAATTGCTCACATGCAACTCACAACATTAATAACCAACATGTATGACAAGCTGCACGTGTGTATTTACACCAACTGCACCTCGTGCTTCTCTTGCAAAGTAGCTCTGTGGAAAATACTCGGAGGCTTGTCATACAGCACCTCAGCGCTGCGAGCACCAAAGCAACCTATGTTTACAAGTTGTACCCAAACACAACTTCGGTCGCAAGTGGCCTGAGCTTATGTGTGCACTCACCAGATGTTCCAATTACGAGCAAGTTCACTTTGCATCCCATGCGTGACGCAGAGGTGCGCATGTGCTCTTTGCCCCAACCTCTTCTCATACCTGTCGACAGTACATGAACGACCACTCCAGCTCAACTATCTGTATCAATCCAAGCTACAACAGGGGACAGAAGCTCACCTTTGTGCAAACTTTACAAGCCCATGTTGTGAGCCCCACTGCATCCCGAGCAGCGTGTACCCGAAGTTGTGCCAGTCAATTACAAGGCGACACTTGCGAAGCGCGCACACCAGTTGAGCAACCGAAAATGTTGGGATGGTTGGTGGATTCTGCACGCATATGCGCACATAACTGGCCAGGATGGCGATTGAACAGGCATGCATGCAGAAACAATTGCAGGCTGGTCACACTACTTGAGACAAGCACGCGCCAGACACAAAGAGGTAGGCAATGGCTTTATACCTGTACAAGAAGTATATCGGGTCTGGGTATCCGCAGCAACAGGAAGTACAGCAAATAAAGGACTTGTGTACACAGCTTGATCGGTATACACAGGGTACGTAACAGGCGAGGCAATCTGTCCGTGATAGGGGGCGGCTGTTCAGCAAAAGTTGCTGATAAGCAATCGTCATTGCGACCATGGCACAATAGATACCCCACATAAGCCAAGCTGCAGCTTCTACAAGGCTCATACCACAAGGTGTAGCTTGATGTGCGGGTGTGTGATGATAGCTTGAGCAGGATCCGACCCTGCAATGCAGGGTACTTACGAACTGGAACATCAACAGCTTGTTGCTTGAATGGGACATAAACAGGCTGTGCTTCAGGCAAGATAAGTTTGAGTGGCATCACTTGGGTGGCTATGTCTAAACATGCTGCAGTGTCACTGTAATCTTACCTATGCAAGCGTGCCCTTTTTATGCTTACCTCTATATGCAACCACATCCACGCTGTACCCAGCCTGCACACGACAACATTTGGTCAGCTGCGGCGATACTTGTATGCATACATGCCAATCTGGCAACGACATTCACTAAGGTTGTAAAGAAACGAACACAAACCCGCCATGTTGAACGCATTTCATCTGCAATGCGATGTTTCGAGTAAACAACCCAGGCACAATCCGAATGCTGGCACACACACAGCCAGCACAGTCGTTTGCTATCAGTAACATGACCTGGCGTATGCTTGGATTTGCTCAAACAGCAATGCCACAACCTTATACGTATAGTCATTGACGAATTATGGCCAGCTTACTTGCTCGGCGAGCGACAGCGTGTGGTACTGCATGCGGGGGCTGCGCCCGAAGTCGCCCAGCACCACCACGGCAGCCCTGGGCCGCAATCGCTGCTGCTGCTCCATGCTGAGCTTGCTCCCACAAGCTTCCCAAGCTCGCAATCTCCTCCCTCAAGCTTGCTCTTCAGCGCTTCAGTGCTTCAGCTGCTGTTTGCCACAACAGTTGCTTTGAGCAGCTGGAGGAACAGCGAAAGCAGCCGCAAGAGAGATCCTCCTGTGCAACGGTGCCATCAAGTCAATCCAAACTCTCCCAGCTCGGGTGGGCGGCCTCTTCCTCCTCCGCCGCCGCTGCCAAGGAGATGAAGCAGATAACGATCCCCTCAGTCACCGCCTCACCTGTGCCCACCTGCGCTCCAGTTTCTGTAAGAGCTGCGCGTGCCGGTTCACTGCTGTTTGGGGAAACGACACATCAATAACATGTGACTTGATGGGTTGCATAAATTATGGACCATAATGCTGTTGGGCTGGGGGGATCGCTCCCTTCCATCCTCTCGCTATTGCATGGTCTCAACAGATCAAAAACCTATGACAATACGACTTAAGAACCACTCCAACATTAGATACATAATGTTACAAAAGTGTGACTCTCAACTAGCACTTGACCTTTTGGGATGTTGATATAATGAGATGAAATGCCACTGCAGTTGATTGTTATTGTTATGCCACACACCTTCAATTGACAGCATTATTTGCCATACATTATTTGCATTGCATGAAAGTTACTATTGTGTACATCACGTTATGTCGTTAGCAACACATGTACAGAAACTACATAAATCACAAGGTGCAGTGCACATTATGTACTGAAAGTGACGCAACGATCATGAAACCTCTTTGCCACCCCTCCTCTTTATGCGTGCACATACCAATCTACGTATTGACTTTATCAATGAAGTGTACTCATATGTTATAAATGAGGGGGGATGATCTATTATGCATTTGGTATGATGCATAATAGAAGTTACCATGGTCGCTCTCATGTCAGGTTGCATAACATGTATCAAGCGAGCTTGTGTAGAGTAATGGAAAGCATGGGTATTGACATGGTAATTGCATCTTCTTGAGATTGTCGCAAGGTGTCGGCTGTGAGCGCGCACGCGCTAGCTTGCGTTAAGTAAAGTAATGCAACATCATGTTATGTAATATGATGCAACATCGTGTTAACTCATCATGTAAGCACAGGATGTACAACCTTTGTGATAAGGTATATCTTCAGTTGAGAGTACGTTATAATACAAGCACCATATTCAATGCAAGCGACTTGATAGCAGATCACTTGCGGTGCATGCACTCATCCGTTCATGGCTTGTGTTGCCCTTTGCAAACAAGCAACACCAGCTAAAGTTCCTGTTTGCAATGGTCGTCAAAAGCTGCTCACTTGGACTGATAGTGCAGCTCAATTTACTGACAGCCATTGCTACTGCGCACGCCAGCCAGTGAGCCAGCTGCAATGGAAACTCGTTGTAGAGTTGCATCCTATCAATTGCTTGCTGGCTGGCCTTTCATTTGCTGTGCCACCACGCAGCGGCCTCAACACGCGTGATCGTGCAGAACCTGGCAGAAGGAGCCCGATGAGAGCATCAAAGTCTCTAGTCTTGACAACAAGCACTCAATCATACCGTTGAAAGGCCAGGCTCGATCGGCTTCTTGGCACCTGATAGTCGACTCACCTGCATTGTGGTTCGGTGCAGCCCGCTGCAGTTGTCGCTGCAGCACACGCATCTCCATCTCCAAGGTGGCGTTCTGGTGCAATACCTGCAAGCAAGACATGCATTTCACCTCTAGGACTCTAACATTGCATCAGAACCAGCATGCAGTGGCATTGGCAATATGGCAGCTTCGAATTCAACTGGAGTTGTTCACAAGAGGTACGAGACAGAAGTCGTTAACACTTGACGTAAGCAGGGTGCAGTTGTACCTTCTCATAGTCACCCGTTACATGTTGAAGCTTCTCTTCCAGTAGTACAACTGTGCGGTAGATCTCGGAGCTGTCGGCATCTTCGGACTGCAGGCTCTCTGGTAGTGGCGAGTCCGGTCTCGTGCTGCTTTGAGAGGTGCAGACAACGTCTGATTCCAAGCTGGTGTTCAGCTGCCGTGTTGGAGTCTTGTTAAAATCGGTCTCAGTCTCTATTGCAGAGTGGATCGCATCGATCTTGTTGCGCAGGAGCGCGTTCTCCTGCCCAATGCCAAAGTCATAAGTGCAAGTCAAAATGACCGGTGTGCAGATTCACGTGTTGCAAGATGTGGGTATCAACAATGGCAACTTGATGGAAGCGTTTGCAGTGTGGATCTTGGCCAGACACAGCCACAGGCATGGCATGCGCTACGGTCGAACCTCTCTCAATGACTTCTCAGTGGATTCCAAGTCTTCAATCCGCTGCTGCAACTGAGCACTTGGTGCAGATGCAGAACAGGTCTCCAACTCCCAGCCTGATTTGGTAGCGGCCTCTAATGCGTCTGGCCCTGTAGTTGCTCTTCATGAGAACCGCGAATTCCCACGCCCCATCCTCACACTCGCACGCATGCACGCATGCACCATAGTGACCCACATGCGTACGCACAAGCGCACGCCGTGTGACACCCACCCGCTCACCATGCAAACACGCATGTGCGTGCACAAATATACACCATCACGCATGACACCGAGTTGGCAGTATCTCAATAGCTCAGGCAACGCACCTCCTGCTCCCAACATCTCAAAATGTTGCACCCTCCTTCGTAAAAGACTGCATTCTATCTGTGCCTTGTGCAGAAGCATCTCAAGTTCTGCACGACTGCGCTTAGTGTTGACAGTGGGCTTGTTCTTGATGTTTTTGGCCCTGCGCACAGTGAACGGTCGCACTGCTTGCGTGACATGACGTTAAATGAAATTTGATTATGGTTTCCCTGCTTGTAGCGGTTGCCTTTCGTCACAACACCAACCTCAGCCCAAAGCGCAGAGTTGACACGGTCTCAATGACGTTATATGGCGCAGGAGAACAGCAGCACACCTGCATGTAATGTACAAGAAACTGTGCTTGGAGACGCAGTCTGCCAGCACACGTACTCTCAAACTCACCAGTGTTGTACGTGAGTTACCACCCTGCGTGCACAGTAAGCAAGTTAGTCAAGTTCTGCGCTTCTTGGAACATAGCAGCTCCTGGACTTGAAAGAAGTTCAGCAAGGCTTACCAGCGAGTCCTGCAGAATGCGGGTAAGTTTGCTGTCGCGATAAGGCACGTGGGATGACTTGCCTGCAATGCCAATTACTCAGCCCGTCACTTGGAGACTAGCACAATGCCTTCTGCACAGACACTAGTACAGTGGTCACGGTACCGTCTGTGAGCGCATTGATGACGTTGCCGAGCGCAGAGAGAGACTTGTTTATGGTCTTAGCTTCGTCCAGTGCAAGACCCTCTGCTCCTGTTTTCTCGACCTAGCCAAAAAGGCCATAACATTTGGAATCTTACGTTCAGCTTGGCTGCCAACAGCACACGGAGCGTGCATGAGGGTAGGACAGAACAACCACAAGCAAATAACCGCGCATTACATAGCATACCTTTTCAGAGCCAGCTAGGTCAACCAAGTACAGCTTGCCAGTCTTGACGCTGCGGACACAAAATGTAGGTCACCTGAAACGAGGGAACTGGCACTCAGGGCCCCTTGGTACATCACAATTGGCTAGTGCTTGCCTGAGAGTCTCTGTGTTAGTTTGTTGCACTGTAACAACGAACAGGCAGTGGCTTCTGCTGCTGTTGCGGTTCATTTCTGTAAAGCACCACCAGATAAAAGCAGGCCATGACGTCCGGCTAGTGGTTGTGACAGCTACTAACAGGACTGCTACTTACGCGTTGCCCCAACTGCACGGTTTGATGTGGCCATCTGCACATATTGCCACATCTCCGCTGCGTCTTGAATGTAAACCTGCAGCAATCAGTTAGCTCATCGCCCAGACATGTGCTTCTTAGGTGCATGGCTGTCAACATTTATACACATCGACTGTAGTCAAAAACTCTTGGAGTGCTGTGCAGTACCTCAGTAGCGCCCGCTATGTAGATGCCGCGAACCTTGTCCTCACGCACAGTTAAACGTGTCTTATTGCCACATAAATCCCTGGAAGAGAAGCCACCATTGACAGCCTGCTTCTCCAAGGCAGACAGCAGCATGTGCGGCTCGTGCGCACCTGATGCTCTCCATATAGATTTCAACCTGTGCAGGGGGAGAGGGGACACGTTGCATCATTACTCACATAGCGACACTGTCCCAGTAGGTGATAGTGACTGCAGATGACAGTGTTGCATATTGAGCTAGTTACCATCTGCAGCTTGATGACAAACTCGCAGCTTGCGTCTGACTTCTCAACACCCGTAAAGATGGCAGTTGCTATGCGTGGTATGATGCCTCGCAACGCAGGGTCTTGCAGGTCGCCCTGACATGGCATCCAACGACGACAGTCATGACCAGGACACTTGAATTAGCGCAAGGCCTTGGAGCCCGGGGGTGCTGTTGAACACACTCCCCACACACTTCCATCTTTCTGGCTCGACGGCTACGCCAGATAGACGCTAGCTATTCTGCGTGCATGTGAGTGAACTCGTGCTAGAGTCAACTTTGCTGGTAACATTGTGTCTCTGTGAGCAAGCAGACAAGACATGTGGTGCTAGGCTGTCATGCTGCTGTCATAAGGTATTTGTTTACGACTTTAGGTGCAAGACCTAACAGCAGTGCCTTCAAGTGTGCAGTCACCTCCATTGTGTGGGTCTTGCCAGCACCAGTTTGGCCGTAAGCCAAGATTGTCCCATTGTACCCTCGAAGAACGTCTACCAAATCACCACCATTGAGTTCATAGAGACATTGCAAAGACTTTGGGCCACTGTGCTAGGGAATGGTATTGAGCGATGTGCAATGCAGTGCTTTGGAAGGACTCGACAAGGTGCTGCAAGCAGCAGACAACATGCACGAGCACGCTGAGATAGCAATATAGTGTTCATTGCGATGACAAGTATCTCGAAATTCAACAAGTTACACGGTGCACAGGCCATACCTTCGACAATTGGCTCCCCAACGAACTGAAACACCTGAAAGCATCACACGAACTTAGAACTGGTCTACACCTCCGCTTAAAGCACTCTGAGGTGTGCATATTAGTACTAGTGTTTGCAACCACAGCTCTGTTACCACAGCGCTATAGGACATAACACTGGTACCTCACTTTGCTTGGACTCCTGGTTAAACACTCTATCAAAGGTGAACAAGGTGGGCTCGGGCTGTCCTTCTTGTTCCTGCCGCAGCAACAGCCACAGTTGACAAACATTTGCAAGAAGGTGCAACAGAACATCATATAGAACATCACACGTCAAACACCTGAACTGACAAACACTTGCCCCAAACATGGGGCTCAAGAACATAGTGTGTACCGCATGTGCAAGCAGCCTCAGTGCAGAGCATGCTTGCACACAAGCAGCTGTGCTCAATGTTAACATGCTCTACGCATAGTTTCTAAATCTTTCGAGTCAGTGTTTCAGCCATGCTCTTCATGTCAGAACCAGCAGCACTCTCACCTCCACTCGGAGTGTGGTGTCGCTGCCTTGCACGCTCTTCACGCAGCTGGCGCAGCTGCGCGCTCGCTCCGTCTGGCTCAGACGCCTCACCCTCACGCAAACCGACATGTTAGCCATCTCTGCTCATTCCACAGCACCGCCTCGCCAGCACAGTCACATGCATGCACACAGCTCCAAGCTTAGACACTGCCAAGCAAGCTCCGCCGATTTCGCTACTTGCGGGCGAGCTCAATGAAAGACTGACTGGAAGCCAACTACGAACGCTGCACTGTTTCCGTGCGGAAGCCAGTTTGCAGCGAGGAAGGTGGGGCGAAGTGGTGGTGGCGGCGGCGGCGGTGGCGGCGCTAGGTGGACGCAGGCCAAGCTCAAGCACACTCTGTGTCTGTAAGCCGGTACCCTTTGAACTTCTTACTTGCAAGCAGCTGATTCGCACTGCAAGCTTGGTGCCTTGGTCCGGCACTGCCACAACCAGCTGTGGCAGCTGTCACAGCTGGTTTTGGCCAACAACACAGGCAGGTTACTGATTGCCTGGCTGGTTTTCTGTAATGGTTGCTGTAGTGGGTTCGGTAACTATGAGCCTACTTCAAGCCTTGCATAAAATAAGGTGTTGTGTGCTAAATATAATTGCTCAGCGCACTGCGTGCATGATGCCTGCCTGCCTGCACACAATGCAGCCTCGTCCATCCTGCTCTGCCCCGCACTCCCCAGATCTACACTGCGTGTTGGCACAATATTGTCAGGCATGGGTGCGTCCTATGTGAATGGCTCGTTTGTTTGCATGCGTGCTCGACGCCTTTGCTCGCTTGGTGGCGGGGGGGGCATTGCATAACCTGCTAGGGTTTGTGCGATGATGCTGGCGCATACTTCAGTGCAGTTACGGTGAACCTTGCAGGAACACTGTCCACTTCTTACTAGTGCAGGAATGCATGTATTCCTGCTGCTGCTTGCCTCTGCATACCTCCCGGCATGCTCCTTCCAGTGGGTTTGCAACAACACCTCCTGGCTGAGGCCCGTTGTCAATACTGCTGTCCCACATGGTTTGGTCTGTGGCTTGCTGCGCACTAGCTTGTGCAGGAACGGCAGTGCATGAGTGCCAGATGCGTTGCACGTAAATCTGAGACCAAATCAGGACACTACGACTGAGTGGCAGGCGCGCACACTCATATCCAATGTAGCTTTGCAGGCGACACTGTCGTGGTTGCCTGTGGGGGTGCCAACTACCAGTGTGTGGAATTGCAATACGAACATACCATGAAAAGAGAGCTGCAACAACTTTTACTGGTGTGCTGTAAAGTTGTGGAAAGACTTTAATACAGACCAGTACCTAGCGACAAACTGATTTTGCACAGACCTGCAGTGCATCGTCACTTTGCAGCCAATCAGTTACTAGGATATGCGTGCAGGTTCAAGCCTGCCCTAACAAGTTAGCTGCAGCTACCTACGTATGCACATATACACAAGACCTACTTACCAATACACCCTATCTACCTTCCTACAACTACCCCATGTCAACATCAATTGACAGACATATGTACTCCTGTGCGCTGGTCTTTGTGCATATCAACCACTGCGACAGTGTTGAAATATGCAGCTGGGAGCCAACAGCAGCACCAACCTACTCCCTGAGCAGCTTTGGGTTTTGCACGCACAGCAGCTGAAGAAAAGTCAACACGCGCACAATCTCCGTTACCAGCTGCGGCCTGTACTTGACGGCGGTCCAGGTAGAGATAACGCCAGTAACAACACTCACGCTGCCGAGCAGGAAGCCATCAGCTACGCTAATGCTGCTGAGCGCAGCGAGCATGCCCGCCGACTGCGCCTCATGGGCAAAGTCAACCAACACAGTTGCATACAGCGCGTATTGGTACGCATCACCCATCGTCTCCCACATGTAACCCTTTGCCAGCACCATGGAGCCCTCTTTCTGCGCTGCTGTGCGCGTGGTCTTGTCGGACATCATGCCCACTTTTTTCATCATCTTGGCCACCAACCGACAAATGCCGAGGAAGTTCACAGCAAGAACTCCAAATGGCACAAGCGCTACACTTGCCCGCTTCAGGAAATGTGTGGCCACCTCCACCTTGCCATACTTCTCTGTCTTGACCTTGATGTCTTCCTCTATTGCCTTGCGCGTTGCCAGCAACCTTGGCAGCTCTGTCTTGAAGTACTGCACACACGAAGACAACTAGTCATTGTGCCGCTACATCAAAGGCACAGTACAGCAAAGGAACATGTTGCCGAGTCAGCGCACATTCAATGCAATGGACCAAGCAGCCTGTGCACAGCAACTGGACAGTGCAGTGCAAAATCACCTGCAACCATCAACGACTGTGCTTTCATGGTTGCCAATGTCATCAAGACCAAGACAGGTGTGCAGCATAAGATTGTACACCCCACCCACCCCCCCACCCCCCCGCACCCCGCCCGGTTCATCTTTCCCGCCAGTTACATGTATGCACACACAGGTATCAACATGCCCACTAAAGCATGACGCGCATGCACATAAACTGCATAACTGCTTGCTTGCTGTCCTTGTACGCCACCAAAAGCCTCCGTTGGTTTGTCCAACCAACAAAATCCCAATCGCATTGCACGCCAAGCACACTGTCAACACACTTACATCGCAGACTTGAGCAGGCTGGACAAACACGGGCCAAGTGTTCGCTGTGCACAAGGCCGCCTGCTGCGCCAATGCGCTGGTGGGTGCGAGGGTGACCAGCGGCAAGGCTAGGAGGGTGCAGAGGGCAATGATGGCCTTCTCCATGTCCGCCAGCTGGTCATCGGCTACACCCTCGACCTGATTCTTCCGCTGGTGGAGCTGCAGCAGCACCACGTCTGGTTGGTGATCCCGCAGGTACTGCTTGAGATTCTTGAACTGCTTTTCGTCCTGTTGCTTCTGCTTCTTCCTCTCCTTGGACTTCTTGTCAGCAGGGGCCATGACCACAGGGACCTCCCTCCAAGCAGCGCCGACAACCTCCGAGCTCAACAGGTTGTCCACCCAGTGGGCGGTGTCGTCTGACGGGACGTTCAGCACGACCATCTTGTAGCTCGGCTTCTCCTGCTGGCCATCATCATCATCGCTGTGCTCATGTCCGCTGGGGCCAGCGGCAGCGTCTTCCTGCACCTCCTCCAGCTTATCCTTGCTGGGCGTCTCATGCATAACCTTCAGCTCGTCAAACCTCTTCGGTGTCATCAGCACGCCCCTGCTGTACAGCTTGTCCGCCGCCTTGGGCGCCTTCTTGACGACGCCCATGGCGGCGACCCCTTGGCAGCAGCGCTAGCGCTGTGACTGACGCGCAAAACCTTCAGCCACTAGGCGATGCCACCCTAAACGCTGCTTCCCGCTGCATGACTGCATGCTGGCCGCCGCTTCGCCGCCGCCGCCGCCGGAGGCGTCTATGACTTAGACGGACTGGTAGAGTGCTCCTCGTGCGACACGTGTCGTACTTAGCAAGCCTATTGCCACGCAACTACGGCGACACGCGACAACTGAACGTTCGTGTCTGCAACGTTGCGGCTCACGTTAGTGCGGGAAGGGGGGCGGGGGGGGGAAACACGTTATGATGCTTGCAATGAGGCAGGGAGAGCGCCTCGGATGGGTGCGTGCGTTCATGTGACGAGTGCAACACAACCATGTAATCTGCCAGGATCTCACCAGCTGGCTACATTACTTACTGAGTTAACTTTCAAGTTTTTGCTAAAGCATCAGTGATTTTCTGCTCACTGGTCAAGTGTCCGTGCACACAAGGCATGCATTCCCTGTCGTGTGCGGCGATGCATCTGCACGGGCAAGCCCATGCAATCCGCAACATGTGTAAGCCAACCATCATATGCATTATCATCTTGTCTCATCAGCGTATGCAGCTGCACGCCCTGTCCTTCCCTGCACTGCAGCATAGCTAGCCTCATCCCCATTCTCATCAACTGGTTTAGCATACTGTAGCCCCGTATAACTGCGCCTGTGAAGCAAGTACTCTGCACCGGAGCGCACTTCCACATCCTTGCCGGTACTGCTTACTGCCAGCGCAGAAGGATGCTCTCTTGTTGAAAGCTGCGTATCCGCTCGTTGCACCAGCGCAGTTGAACTGACATCTGCACAGAGCAGCAGTAGTTTAGTCCAACCGGCAATACAACAACCAAAACCACAGTTGGATTTTTTTTGGAATGGCTCACAGCTGTGATTGCATATATGGCATCAGCGTACACATGTTGTTTTGAAACTCAAGCTGACCTTGCAAACCAGTTGTAGTAGAACTGCGGTATCCTCCAGAAACGAGAGAGAAGTGCGGCTCGTCATTGTCATCATCGTCATTTCCACGCTCAGCTAATGATGTTGTGGGTTGCGCACGTGGCGCCGTCTGCCCAACAGCCAAGCTGGCGAAGTCCAGTCGGTACGCGCCGGTCCACATGAGGCCAGGCGTGAAAGCCAGTTCAGCTTCAAACGGGGTGATGATTGGCGCCATGAAGTCTTTGCTGTCAAGAAGCGCGGTCTGTGTGCATGCAACCAACACCCAAACTTCACACTCCGGCAAGTTTGCGAGCTTCACTGGAGTCGGGCGCCCTGGCAAGAAGTAAGATAGGTTTGCATAGCACATTGCATGGGAATACACGAGCATCATCATCATGCGTGCAAGTACACGGATATCGTTATCAATACCCTCCATGTTGCACCTGTCACGAGCAAGTAGGACTTCTTGCCAGCTTGCTCTATTAGCGAGCGGAGGCGCTGAACTGCTTGCAGGTAGCCGGCAACGCCGAGGGTGCCGACAACGATGCCGACGATGTTGGCATCTTTTGCTTTCTCCACCAGATAGTACCGCCTCATCAACGCCTTGCTCTGCTGCGCTTCGTGCGAGCGCAGCTGACGTGATGATGGATCATACATTGCAAACTGCAACACACCAGTCGGTGAGCTAAACTGAACGACATCACACAAAGCACATTGGCATTGCAGGCCAATACTGAACCTGCCTCACACTTGTTGTACGTCATCATGAGGTTGGTCAGCGCTGGACCTTCACCGCCAATCCACACTATGTTGTAGTCTTCCATCATGTGACCAGCTGGCAGTGACCACGTCAACCCGCCAAGAGCATGTTGTTGACAGCTCTGCTCCAGTCCATCGTTGCTATCGGGTTCTCGCGGCGGTGCACTCGGAAGCGACACTCTCTCAAGGCCTTCTGCAAGCTCTGACATGGGAGTGGTTGCACTGCCAGCTGTGCGGTGCTCAGCATCATCAGCTCGCAAACTGCTCGCTGTTGATGTGTTTGCTCCAGTACTTGCAGAAGGAAACATCTCTGCATTTGAAACATCCGCAATAAGCGGCAGGTCTCCAAGCTCCCAACGTCCCACAATTGAAAGCATTAACTCTTCAATCTTGTAAGCGTACTCGAGCGCATACAACACCTGCCATAAATAAATGAGCATGTCGCCACAACACTGCCAGTGATTGAGCTAGCAGCCAACTGTGATGTACTTCAGTGTGGTGGTTACTACATTGCTATGCAAAAACAGTATCACAGTGGAAATATTACAAGCTGAAGCGTACCAGCACTTGCGCGTGTGTTTTAGCAAATTGAAGGAGGTGATCGGAACAGTTGCCCGTGTTGAGCGGAGCTCTTCCAAAGACAAACCGGACAGGTAAGCGCGAGCATCTGAGAGCACATGCACAGTCAAAGTCCAAACCAGAACTGCTGTTCAGGTTGGCTGTCACAAGCAACACAGCAACAGAAATGCATGATGCTGGCTTACGGGCTGAGGCACGTGTGGCCATAGTGTACGACACAGTCCGCAGACAGATGGCTAGCAGCCACTTCATCCACACAACATGACCCGAATGTTGTGTCGGCTAGCACAAACAGCTTCGGTGCAGGGGGGGCAGCATCAACACCTGAATTGAAAACCACATGCACCTGTGAGCAATAGACATTAAGCCGCAGGCAACTAAGGTTACATAACAATGTTGCGTGGTGGTTGGTTGCTACACGGGTGCACCCAACATCTGGCGCAGGTACTACAGAGCTACCTTGTGATTCTCTAAGCTGACTGCATTCGGCCTTCAGCGCAGCAGTCACAGCGGTGGCATCTTTCAACAGCTCATCTGGGAACTGCAAACGGACGATCTGTTGAATAACTGCTGACAGAACAAGACACATGTCGTAAAACTGCCTTCCACCCTCGCGCATGCATGCATGTTTAAAAAGTGCACACCCAACAACCACCCCAACCAGACTGTAGCATGTAACTTGAGATGAACGCATCAACAGCCTTGCAGCACAAGCTATGCATGCAACAGCAAGGGGCTAAGGCGCAACCTTGCACGCTTCTGTAGTAACGTAAGCAGCATACACAAAAGAAACTGCATGCCGCTAACAAGTTGGCATTGTCATGGATGCTTGCACGACGCAGTTGAAGGACAGCATGCATCAACAAGCACACTCACTTCACAGCCTTGATACCCCGTGTTGTCAGAACCGTGCAACGTACAACCTTCTAGCAATAGCAGAAGCAGAGCTTGTACAGCAAAAGCTTCGGCCAGCTTTCTAACTAGCACGCAACCTACTGTGGACACAAAATTCATCATCTCCTGGAACAGGGAATGCGGAGTGAAGTGTAACACACCATTGAAGTGAATTACACATGTGTAAGCTATAGTTGATAATTTATGGTTCATAATAGTTTAACTCTCGCTACCTGCAGGGCCACACGGCTGAAGTTGTTGGCGACAATAAACCTGGCCGTTTGACGCACCTCGTACACCTCCGCAAGCTGCTTAGCAGCAAGGTGCTGCTGAGCGGCTGCCTCGCCGTTGACGCTCCTGAGCACGTCGCCGCCTCCGCCGCCGCCCTCACCCATACTCACAGCTACACTCTAGCTAGCAACTTCGCCATCATCCACAGTGAAATTGCTGGTGAGATCCGCTTTGTGGGCGGCGGGGCAAGCTCGGCAGGGCGGCGACGACGGCTCTGTGGGCGTGGAGGTTGCTGCTCCCGTGGATGTTCTCCTCCTCGTCGTCGTCGTTGTAGTCACAGTCGTCGTCGTTCGTGGAGGAATAAGTTGCTGCTCAGGCAGAGGCACGCTGTGTATGCAATACAGAATAAGGTCGCCGCAGGGAGGGGTGATGGCGCCGCCGCTGCCGTCGCCCCGTGCCGAGGACCCGCTCGTCTCGGGCAATGACGACGATGATGAGCTCCGCAACAGCAGCAGCAAGGGGCGTGGGCTGTCCGGCTGGTTCAAAAGGAAGGTCGCTGACCCTCTCCGCACCATGCTAAAGCGGTGAGAGACAATAGCAAAGCAATTGCCATCTGTCGTTGGTGTGCTACCCTGTCAAACTGTGGGCTATTGGGTTTTTCTGTCGCCTCACTCTGAAGTTGCTAGTTGGACCCCGTGTGCAGTAAACATGAGGACCGCATGCTGTGCTAGCCGGCACAGCACTATGTCTGCAGTAACAAATAATTCAGAACCACGAGCTTGCATGCTTTGTCTTGTCTGCATGGCTTGCAGTTGGTAAGCTGGAGCACGTCCGTCAAGTCGGAAAGCACATCTTCCACTTGGTTCAACCT